>CM035216.1:4211423-4238923 GCA_020233015.1 Callinectes sapidus | reverse complement strand
GGAAAGAATGTATGTATACTAACACAAACAGTTGAGTACAAGACCTTTAAATAACCTTAAAAAGGAAACTTTTGCATATTTTGCCATAAAACTTTGAATATGATAATATGCATACCACATATTTTTTTTCAGATTATTTTGCCTCCAAACTGGACACTCACCTTAATACAAGTTTGCCAAGTAAGATAATTTAAAAATTTACACACTTCCTAAAGCAAAAATTGAATCAAAATAGTTTTACCAAAATTTGGCAGCAAATAAAGCAAAGGTATTATCAGTATGTTTTAAATTCAGATCTTCTTCCTATTTAATCAATTCAATTGTTTTTCTTATCAAAATTAGTCTTGAGGAGTCTGTAGGAAATTGGGTTTTAGATGGGGAGCATTAAATCAATTTGCAATGCAAAAGAGATCGGAAATCAACAAAATCATATAGGAAATCTAAAAAAATACTTTGATGGTGGTGGCAACAGCTTCAGCAAGCATTGCTTTGTTGAACAGCATTTCCAACAATTTACTACCCCTGATTCCCACAAGGATTACTAATCTTGATTTAGTGCTTATCACTAACCAAACCCTTCTAGCCACATGGGCTGCATCCCCAAAAGGGTTACTAATCAAACCCAATACTATCACTGACAAAGCTGATCAACAATAACAAAGTAACTCTTGCCACAGCCACCACAATCAAAGTATTTTCAGTGATTTTCTATGTGACTTTGTTGATTTCCAACCTCTTCTGCAATGCACATCACTTGATTTGATACTGCCCCTACCCAAAATCTCCAATTTCCCAAAGGTCATCTAAGATCATTGGGGGTGAATAAACATAATTTGGAGTTGAAAAAATCATAACTCATAAAATATACATTTTCAATGGAAATTGTGTATACCATGAATCAATTCACTGTATTATTTACTAGAAAATCACATTAAATATTCATTGGTTAGGTGAAACTGTGTGTGTGTATGTGTGTGTGTGTATATATATATATATATATATATATATATATATATATATATATATATATATATATATATATAGGTAGAGAAAGCTATCAGTCTAACAGACGTGAAGGAGTAAACCAGTGGGAAATACACATTATTCCAAGACACTTTTTTTCTATACACTTTCCATGGGAAATTTAGAATTTTTCATTATTTAAAGTTTTACCCTAGGCCCCTCTCCTGAGGTCAGCAAACTTCAAAAAACAATAAAAATTCATTAGTGTGTTTTTAGTAGGTTAGAGTAGGTTAGGTATTAGCATAAGTTTGGTTTAATTAGAATGCATCAATGGCTGCATATGCAAAGAATACAAATCTATGATTTAAAAAAAAGAAAAGGGATTTTTTGCTACATTTAGTGAATTCTTCACAATGGTTTCTCATGGCCAGGAGTGCTCTTTTCCTGTTCTACAACCATTATTGCATTTTTTATTACTTAATACCACACTGGTATCTTTTCCTCCTTTACTTATACACACACACACACACACACGTGTGCTATCAAAAGATCTTTGAAACTTCCTTCAACGCAGAGTAAAGTTAACCATTTTAATGAACATTGTGTACACTTGTCTCTCCCAATGTACGACTGCCGCAACAAAATATAAGACTTGGCTTTCAAACATCACCATGAAACGCATTACATGCAGAAACCTATGCACAATTTGGTATAGGGAGCCAGCCCGGCAGCCACGAATATGGAGAGAACGGTCTTAGTTCCGGGGCTGGGGAAAACAGAACATTTCCTGTCAAAGAGCCGACAAGACGGGGTCCGCCCGCTGTCACCCAACCCACGCCATCACCCCCCGCCCAACCCCCAAAGGCCTTGTCTAATATTTGGGGACATAATCTAATATCCCTGTCGCCCAAGGGCTTAGTTATTGTGCATTACTTTCTAGAGGTGTAGGGGAAGGAGGAGGAGAAGCATTACCTGGGCAGGGGGAGTGACGTCAGAGGAGGAAGGGAGGGAAGTAGCAGGGTGGGGACCGACACCACCACCACCGCCTCCCCCTCCTGCCTACCTACCAATATCTCTCCCCGAACCCTCCACGCCTCTCCCACGACTATATTTTACATATATCAACATATCCCATAAGTCCAACACGCTAAGGCTGCCTTACACGAGCTACATCTACGACTGCCATTGTCTACAGATGCCATTCAATTCCATATTGGTTAACATGGCGGAGGAGCGGGGAAAGAGATCACTTTTATCTTTTTTCACTAGCATTCCGTTTCCCTTACCTGATACAAGTGTGAGTGGCGTTTTCCATGTCCACTGAGAGTTAACGCAGTCTCTCTTCCACGTAGAAGGTCCGTGGGCATTGGCACACGTTAAATATTAACAGGAATTTGGGCGGAAAGAACGAGCGGCCGCCGCCCGCTGACCATGGTGGCGCCTGGAGGTCACAGGACGCCGCCGCCACCTCCCTTTGGTACCACTGCTAGGCACCATTTTCTCTCTCTACCAGTTCTCTGTGATGAAAAGATTTCAGGGAGTTCTAATTAATTTCTTTGTTTCTGCTTTTTCTCTTTTTTTTTTTTTTTTATCTTTCTTTAAGATATTTGTTCCCTTTATAGTGTTAGGTCAACTAGATTGAAAGACGAAAAAATTATTCTTTCCTTAATCAAATACATAATAGTTCAGATCACAGGAGGATAAAATACAGAAGCAGGTATATAGGGGGTTCCAGAGTTTACTAATAAAAGGGATAAGTGATTGGTAGTACTGGTTAACCCATTCAGCAGTGGAAAAAATTTTCATATCCGTTTTGCTTATTATTTGTCGATTCTATACTTCAAAAACTCATTTAGGGATTCGAATAGTACAAACTCTGGCCATTAATTTTCTGACTTACATAGATCCTTCCTAATATTAATAAAATCGTTTAATCACACCGCAAATTTACATTTTATGAAGCCTCTCCACATTTTACACCAGCCCCCTCTCAGCTCTCCCCCCAAAAATTTCCTGGCGCCGCCAGTGAGACCGGAAAGGTGAAACTTAAGTCAGTGAAGAAGAGTAAAATTGCCTGGAATGTTGTATCGAGTTGATTGATCGAGGAATTGAATTTTTGAGTCAATGAACAATAGTATATTGTAGGGAAATCAGAAGTCATGCGTTTTGTGGCGTCCCTGTGTAATCTATTGAGTTCCTGAACGATTGGTTGTCTCTGAAAAGACGTGAAAAGTACGTAGCTAGGGTGTTAGGGCTAGGGTCAATTTATACATATCAATTAATTTCATTTCCATTTCACAGTAAGTTGAAAATTAATCAATTCAATCTAACTCCAATTCATTTGAAAATATATATGAAGGTTTAATTACAATTCAATTTAATTCATAAACTTATCAATTATGATTCAATTCCAAACAATCTAAGAATACATTTTCAATTTCAGTTCAATTCATGATTTGTTTTTCAAGCAGAGTAAGCCACTTACCATGCATACAGCAGCTGCCAGTGTTGTCTACCATATTACTGAGCCACATTGGCCAACTGGGTAAGTTAGACAGGACATGTACCAGACATTTTTTCTCTTTTGAAGGAAAGGATACTGGCCAAGAGCAACTTAAAAAAAAAAGAAAAAAAAAAAAAAGCCTATGTGCACTTAGTTATCAGTCCCCGTTTAAGTCCGAAAGAGTTTACCAAAAGAAAGGGGAAAATGTCCTGAAACTTCAAAGGCATAGGAAGTTGGAAATATAGAATCAGGTAGGTAGGTTTATCAGAGAAACGTTTGAATGGCTGGCTGAAAGTATTGATTAACTATTGCATTAGCAAGTTGGACGGAATTGGGATGAAAGGAAGAAGGCCTTGTGCGGTGAGGCCGCAGGAGAGAAGACATGCAGTTAGGAACAGTTAGGAGCAGTTACCATGAAAATAGCAATAGCAGATAAGATGTGCAATTTAACATTAGAGGCTGACGATAGTCAGTCAAGGAGGATTTGATAAGACGGAAAGCTTTTGATTCCTTCCTTTATAATAAGACCATGTGAGAAGAACCCACCATATGCGAAGAGTACTCCATGCATAGAGGGATAAGGCCAAGGATATTATAAGAATCCTTGGATAAGGCCCAAGTAAAGAGTTGGCACACAATGTCATTCAGGCAAAGGTACACCAATCAAACCTGTCATTTTTCAAGATGGCATGTTACATGCAAATGGTTTTTTGTTTAGAATTGTAGAGGAAGAGTATTATAAGGAACAGACCACACATTCTTAAGTAACCTAGCACCTATATTATTAACACATGGGTTATATAATCATAGAAAAGAACATACCTAATTTATGTTTACCAGCACTGCACCTTAACACACACGCACACACCGCGTAGTGTTGTGGTTAGCACGCTCGGCTCACAGTGGAGAGGGCACAGGTTCGAATCCTGGGGATGACGAGGCAAATAGGCAAGCCTCTTGGTGTGACTTTTGATATATCTAAGGCTTTGGTAAATGTTACATTAAAATCTCTAAAAGAGGATGATCAAGACTTAGTCAGGAGAGCCAGATCACCAGCGGCCTTGACGGAAGCCTTACTGGCGATCAGTTAAAAGTTATTGAAAGAGTTTGTCCAGGCAAGCTGTAAGCACGAAGGCACAATTTTTCAAAACCATAGGAGGGACTTCATCATATAATTATATAGCCTTTAGAAGACTTAAGCTAGCAAGGGGATGAAAAACATATAATGACTGGACTTAATGATTATTTACATTTTATTTGTCCAACAAAAATAAAGACCACAAAGGTTCAGATACCACACGACAAAAGTTCCCTGCCACGAGAAATAGGTGGCGATCGTAATGTTATATGATAAGGAACCCCTCCTTGGTTTGCTCTAGTTGTTCTGCTTCTCTAAACATATCTCCGGATGAAAGACAGCAGAAACGAGGAGGATAGTACATGTACCTTCACAGCCTGAGACAGGAATTTTACCTCGGGGACCGTCCTACAAGCTGCTTGCGAGGAAAGACGTCTTTCCCATCTGGTTGCAACGACACTACCGACTAGCCATCACTAGCCACCCATTCTCCTCCAAGCATAAGAAACAGACATTGAGATAGGCACAGACAGATATGTTGCTGTTTTTTTCTTATGGCTTTAATTTGTAATCAGGGCTCCCAATGGTACGGATTGTTTCCTATGGTTTCTGGTATACGATTCTAAGCGCTTGTATCGGGAGAGGGTGCCGATGTCTATCTTTGAAATGCGATCCGCATCTGTGGCATCTTGGGCTTGGGGGCCATATTAATTAAGATTCTTAAAGTTCGTCATAGATTTATCCTTGTGATCTTGATGTGCTAAAACGAACTCTCAAGCCTTGGTGCAAATTATGTAAGTGATGCAAAATAAAACAATAAAATTTTGTATTGATCAACTTTGAGTTAATATGGAAATTTCTTAAACTTCTCTTAATTAAATAACACACATGATGAATTACCATAGATTATTATGTAACAATATGAGCGTATAGGTTTGTGTTTACCGTATGATATAAATCTTTGATGAGTTGGTTTAAAGTGTAATTTCGAACATGTCTCATATTATAACACCAACTCAGAACACACTCGGGAGGTCAAGCAAAACTTTAAGACCAAGAATCGTTAGAGACATACTTCCATATTAAAAAATCTTTGTTAATACTTCTCCATGGTTTATGTGGTTAACGCCTATATTAGTTGATCCTTACATTCCCTTAGTGTCCAGCCTGACACTCCATTCCGCCCCATTGCTTTCCTTATATCGAAACTTGCCAACAATCTGCCAACATTTTGCTTCTGCACCACGACATCTTGGAAGCCCTCATGTGTCTCTGCCATGTTTGGCTCTGTATACACCTCCTCTTTTGAGAATAGCTACAGATTTGAAACTCTCATTCATAATTCTCCTAAGCTCTTCTACTGTTTGGTGTATTTAATTCTCCCTTTACTATCTTATATATGGTCTGTACACTTCATCTTTCCATTGATATACCTATAGAAAAGCTTGGGTTCATTTTGTCACTTCTCTACCACATCCTTATCAAAAATTATTTCATCCTATCCTCTTATTCTGACATACTAATTCCTTGCTTTCTTGTATTTCTTTCTACTGTTTTCATTTCTCTACTTCAGTTTCCTCCAAGCTTTGTCCTTCGCCCGTTTTGCTTCTGCGCATCTGACATTGTACCTTATGTATTTGTTACTCCTTACTTTGTATTTTGGTATTAACCTTTCCACATCTTCATTATACTTTCTTAGGAATGTTTCATATCTCTCTTGTGCTGTTTTTACTCTATACTTCCCAAATATTTCCTTAAGTCTTTATAGTTGGCCCTTGCATAATTTAGTCTTCCACTTTTATAATCTTCCTCTCTTCCTAGCATTAGCCATTCTTGCAATTTTATTTCTATCAAGATATTCTCACTTCTCTCCGCTGGGCTTCGCTACCTGATGATGAGACGGGTTCCTGCTTGGGCATGTCACAGGAACCTTCCTCTTAACCTCTTTATCATACCGATCAATCTCAACCAAGGGCTGCACAGGATTGTGATAACGTTGTTGTCCTTTCATCTAACAACAAGGATGGCATCAGAAGACACGTATTCAAGTGTGCCCCTGGGTACCGACTTCTTATTCATGTCCTTCACAGATCGCAGGGATGGAAAGCCAGCTTTGTTCTCTCTAGCAGTGCCCACATGTCGGCATCCGTACTGGGACTTCAAATACTCTGCTAAGCCAATCATTGTAAAGTAATTGTCAGCATACACAGCTGAATTCTTTGGGTCTTTGATTGTCTTGACTAAGGCGACAACAAATTCCGTAACTGTGCAACCTCATTTTCTATGATTCATTTAATTAAAAAATATTCAAGGGAGAACTTTTTTTTTCAGACGAATATTTTGCGTGCACCAGTGAAAGACCAAAATTTTTTTCTTAATTTTTGTAAAGGCCTTTAAGTTTTGATGTTTAGTTAATATATGAATTACATCTAATGGATGTTTCGTCAACTGATCCTATTATATGTAAATAATATGTAAACATAATGGATATTCATCAGAAAGGCTCCAGTTTTCGTCTTGTCTTTATCAGGAAGTGGACATTTTTAGCAGATACGGTCCTGAATTCTAAACTGTGCATCACATTAAAGAACATGATACACGGTATTTAAGCACAACACACGCACAGTAAAAAAATAAATAAATAAAAAATGCTTTCCTTCCACCAATACCAACATACCACGATCGGCGACTCGGCACTGACGGAGCGACAGTGCTCTCTCTCTCTCTCTCTCTCTCTCTCTCTCTCTCTCTCTCTCTCTCTCTCTCTCCTATGCACCCCCTTTCCTTTTGCACGCATGTGCAACACCCAAACACTGCATCTTACAGTATTATAATAGGATTTTTTTTTTTTTTCACAGGCTAGCCTCCAGAGTTCTTAATCTCTTGATGACTCTAAATCCCCAATGGTTTGACCAATATGGTCCCATACCCCCTTCACTTGAATTAACTTGACTGTCAAAATAATAATCACCAGCCCTATTAGTTGACAGTATAACTTCCACAGATATCAATAGCTTGAATTTAATAAAGATATGGATTGTTAGAAATAAAGCATAAAAGAAAATCAAAAGCATTTTTCAAATTTGAAATAATTACACTAGGATCCACTAAATTCTCTCACAAGATGTTTTTTGTCCCTGGTGTGAGTGAATCCTTACTAGGCCCACGTTCCTGAGTCCAGTGCAGATACTTCGCGCTACTGTCCCACGAACACGAAAATCATGGGAATTTCGTGTACCCTGCTTGGTAGCCCAGCAGCACACATACAATCTTCAAATCACCACAGATCATCCAGTCGTGATCTTTGTAATTGATCCTGTTTAAAAGAACTACCAAATTTTAAAAGGACTCTTTAATGATAGCTGAGTATCCCACAGGAATTGAAGAATACTTATTGTTATTATGCAAAAGAACGGCCTTAAGACTTCTTTTTAGATGAATCAATAAAGATTCTCCATTCCTCATGGTTATAACATATACCAAATTTTTCTACAAGTCCTTTTGGATCAGTGCAGTATACTAAGTCATATTCCTGGTAAAAATAAGGAGGGAACGCTTTCTCACGATGACGATACCAGGAGAATGATGAACCATGAGCAAACAGATTCTTAGATTTAAGTCTTGAGCCTAAAAGCTCTGCTGATTCCTTTGTCAGTTCTAGATCCCTCACCGGATCATTTAATTCACTCTGACCAAACACTTGAGGTTTGTTGTTCTCATCTCCATAGCAGAAATCTGATTCATCATTGAGCCTGAACTTAGTTGTACGTCGTCCAGATCACTGGAACACCGAAACGCATGGACTTCTTACATTTTGTCCACTGCCTCAATTCTTCCATACATATTGAACAAACTATATTGAGGAGCCCTGTCCTTATCTTGGTCATCCAGCTTCACTCCAAAGTATGCATAGTATGTTGTTGTTTTTTTTGACGAAATCCATAATATTTCTCCGTTGCTTCTTTACAACAAATTTTCCACACCTATTCGGACTTGTTAAGCAACCTCTAGAAGCCATCTTACATGCTATCCTTGGATATAAGGAGCTTAGTTACTGAGCTCGGGGCGGGCTTCGCTCGCCTTTATATCCCCCATAGGAAGGAAATACAAAATTGAATATTGTGAAAAAAAACTTGAGGTAATACAGCAATATCATATATATATATATATATATATATATATATATATATATATATATATATATATATATATATATATATATATATATATATATATATATTTGGTTGCAGGCCTGTGTAATTCAACCAGGGAGATGTGAATAACTCATCCAGTAAAATGGTGAGGAGACTCTTGGTTGAGGATGAAAAACACACGCAACACCATGGCGATGAATCATACAACCAGCGAGAAGTGAATCACTCAACCAGCAAGGTGCTGAGGAGACACTTGGCTGGGAAGGAGGCAATAAAATACACGCCACAGCGTGGCGGTGAATCATGCAACCAGCAAGAAGTGAATCCAAGGATATTATAATTAATCCTTGGGTGAATCACTCAACTAACAAAGCGGTGAGGAGATACTTGGTTGGGGTTGGATCTGGAGAAAACACTGAACTAAAACAGTCCTCACCAAGAAGGCGGCAGTGAGCAACAATGTCCGTCAAAGGAATTCTGCGTGTCCAGTGACGTGGAAGTCTGCCAAAAAAGGATACAGACTCAATACGTGCATAACATAAAGCACACGCACAAAACCTTAGAGAAGAGTGAGGGACGCAGTCTGGAAAGGAAGAAAGTATCAGGAACAGAAGTATAAAAGAAGAAAAGAGCACCCAAGTGACAGGATAACTCTTGAGAGGTAAGGTACCTCCCGAGGGATACGGTACCCCCCTTGGGGTAGGGTACCCATTGAGGGGTAACCTATTCTGCAAGGGAAAGGGTACTCCTTAATGGGTATGATGCCCCTCGAGAGGTAGGGTATCCCTCAAAGGGTGGGGTATCCCTCGAAGGATAGGGTACCCCATCAGGAGTAGGGTACCTTCAAAGGATTAGGGTACCTGTCGAGGCGCATGGTACCCTCCTAGGAAAGGAGGACCCCCCGAGGGTAGTGCAAGTACTGTAACAACAATGAAAGGTGTGATAGGGAGAAAAGAACCCCACAGACAGCAAGCAACCCTAAAAACACTAATCCGTTGCTGTAGTCCCGTTCTGCTCAAAGATAGAAGATAGCCGCCAGAGAAAACAAAACGGAGCAGTAGAACCACCCAAAAAAGGGAGGAACAGGGGTAACAGCCGTTATTAGCCAGCACAACAAAGGCAAGAAACACACAGAAAAAATAGCCCACACCAGGTGATCTCCGAGCTAGCTAAAAGCACTTGGCCTCCTAAGGCAAAAAAAAAAAAAAAAAAAAAAAAAACAGTGCAAGGAGAAACACTATTATACTAATCAAAGGAAGAAGTAGGGAAGAACAAACACGGAAGATGCTGACAGCGGTTTAGATCTTAAGGCCTGTCCACACTGGGACTGGGCAGGTGGGCTATGCGACTTTTCTGTCTCAATCAATCAAGCATAGGGGATATACATCGGGGGGGGGGGAGGCACGTCGCCTTGGCTACCCTATCGTGCCACTCCTGGTTGTGTCGCCTCCTGAAACCCCATGCAGGCTTCTTTCCCTTACTAAGTAACTCTCAGGAAGAGGCATTGACTTGCTGCAGCCATTATTCCTGTGGGCGTCCCCTTGACCTCCTCCATGTTGGGTTATCCCTTTCGGAGACAACAATGTGATCTTCGTTTTCTCCTGCAGTGCCTTTAGACTGAATCAAACGCCTTCTTGAAACCGACATTAGGCTGCAAGCAAACCTTATCGAAACTTGCGAAGCGCTGGGATCCAGTCAGTTGTTGACTTACCGGCCATGAACCCATAATGTTCAGGTCTCTGGTGTTTCAGCAGGTGATTGCGGATCCGCATCAGCAACAAATGGGCAAAGCATCTTGCCTGGTACGCTGAGCAGTGTTATTCGGCGGTAGTTGTTGCAATCCTGACGGTCCCCTTTTCCCCTTCCAGATAAGGATGAGCAGTCCCTCTTTCCAGTCGGGGGCAATATTACTTGAATACCATAAAGCAATCAAGACAGCATGCAACCCACGGATCATGGCCTCACCTCCAGCTTTGAGCAGCTCCGCATCGATGGCAAGGCAAGGAAAAGCTTGAGAAATCTGCCACAAAGATGAGTAGACACTGATGGAGAGCACAACAGCATCTCACTGGTAAGGTAGCAGGTAAAGAAAGGAACATATATTATTAGAGAAGTAGCGGGCAAACAGAGGCATAGGTGAGCTTGACAGAGTGGGCGAACAGAGGTATGAGATGTTCGTCTCACATGGTCACCATTTAATTAATGTATATTATTATTAGTTTGAGAGTAATGTTGGTGGCGTAGGCAAACGCGGTGGATTAACAATTGCAATATATTAATATAAATTGTACACTGAATACAAAAAAGAATGATGATGGAGTTCCTGCCAGCAAGTCCCGCTGCATCCACCCCTGCTGCTAGCCCAAGCGAAGGGTCAGTCCCATAGGAGAGGAGTGGCGTCAGGTCAAGGAGTGTGAAGACAAGAATGACAATAACAATAACAGCAATAGCTATTATTATTACTATCTTCATTATTATTATCATAGTTACTGCTGTTACTACTACTACTACTACTACTACTACTACTACTACTACTACTACTACTACTACTACTACTACTATTTCTATACTACTACTACTAATAATAATAATAATGGCGTCAGGTCAAGGAGTGTGAAGACAAGAATGATAATAACAATAACAGCAATAGCTATTATTACTATCTTCATTATTATTATCATAGTTACTGCTGTTACTACTACTACTACTACTACTACTATTACTGTTTTTATACTACTACTACTACTACTAGTACTACTAATGATACTTAATGAAATGACTAATACAGTAACGGGAATATTTCTTGCGTATGATTATAATGGATTTTCCTACATGAATTTAAACATTACTTGTTAGATTTATTGATAAAGTTATCAGAGTAGATATTTCTCTCCACCAAAAGAAAAGAAAAAAAAAAAAAAAAAAAAAAAAAAACAGAAGAAAAGAAAAAAAGGTAGTAGACAACAAAATCTCACCGTGTCGTTCGGCAGCAAACACCTGGGGTGAGAGCAGTAGAGGTGACTGACTGGCGCTTACAACTTTCACATCAGTCGACTCTATAGTGTCCCAGGCGCGCTTCTTAGGTGGTGGGAGAAAAATATTGGAAATAAGTTTAAGTGATATCAAGAAAAGAAGGAAAAAACTGTGACGTGTCTATGCATCTCTTCTGCCTCTCATTGTCACTCCTCCCCTTGAATGCGATCTAAACTGTAATTTCGCGCCGAAAATCAATACCTTGGGCCAACCCGCTCCCTCCTCTTCACCCTCCCCACCCGTCAAGTTCCGTTCTCACAAATATTTTCTCCCCTCCTCCCTCCCTACCTACCTCACTCTTTCCCTCCATCACTTGTTCGCTGTTCCCCCCTCGTACTGGTCCCTTCCTCTCCCCGAATCTCCGTTCTCACTGTGTGTGTGTCTTTCCCTTTTACTTCCTCCCTTCCCTCTCTCCCCCTCTCAAATAATATCCTTGAACACTCCTCTACCCCCCACCCCCACCCACCCCAACACCCCGCCAGCGCCACCAACTCCGTCCTCCATTCCATGCTCTTCTCCCTCCCTCTCTTTCCCGCTCCCTGAACCCCTCCCCTTCCCAACAAGCCGCGCTCTTCCATTTCCCCCCTCCCTTTCTCCACTCTCTCGCTCTCTCTCTCTCTCCTCTCTCTCTCTCGCTCGCTCTCTCTCGTCCTCTCTCTATTAATCTATATATTAATTATAATATATATATATATATATATATATATATATATATATATATATATATATATCCCACTCTGAAAATCTTCATTATTACTTTTTCATCTCATCTCTTCTTATATCTCCCATCTCGAGCTCGCTTGAAGCTTTCCTACGTAGTTGCGTCCCTGAATTCTCTTCCTATTAATAATCATCCATGTATTCCAACCTCATGTTTGATCATTTCCTCCCGTACCCATCTTTGCCATTTACACACACACACACACACACATATATATATATATATATATATATATATATATATATATATATATATATATATATATATATAATATATATATATATATTCCTCTGCCTATCTGCTGTCTCGTTTCTACATTTTGTTTATCCTCTCAGCTGATCTCATTAAACCTCCTCACCTCCCCCCCCTCCAATGCCTGTCTCTACTCCTTTCTTTTTTGCTCCTAGACTCATCATATCATACTCTGACGAGTAAAACTAATAATTCCTTGTCCTGAAAACAAACACTGACCTTTTGAATAAAATGATATATTTGAAGCAAATATATAGTATTTGGTATGAACCTATCTATCATCACTTGCTTTTCTTTGTTGCTATGAAAATTATGAATTTCAAGTGAACTGAAACAAACCCATTGAAGTAACCTTAAGTGTTGTTGGCTATTATCCTTTACATAATCACAGCATGTTATTATCAGTCTTGTGCATGATTTCTGGATCTCTTTCTATTACTTAGCGCCACTCCTGGTCACCGTTTTCTGTCGCTATTACAATAAAAAATTGCGTTTTCATAATCACTGCAGTTCCATTCAGGAGACAGGTTGGCTATTAATACACTACAATAACTATACACTGTAAGTAAAGGATCGTCCAATATCAACAAGACAAAAATGAAAGTTTATTTAACAAAAGTTATACATAGTTAAATATTCCATTGAACAAACGGTACAGAAGAATTGGGGGAAAAATAGTAGTAGCAATAATATATTAAGGAAGGATTTTCTTTAAATTAATTAAAAAAGTAAAGTAACTTATGACTCATATCCCAGATTAACCTTCCAGCTTATTCAGTCTTAAGCTGTACATCATTTCAGTTGGGAGGACACCATGCGGATATAGCAACCTGTATTTTATACATGAACTGCTGCTAGATACAACCAAAGTACACTTTTTTTTCTTTACCTTTCCCGTGTACATTAAAATCTAGCAATGAGAGAAACTGAGTTTAATGTTTTCTTATATTACTACTGAGACGATGAGGCGTTACTTATGCTTCGGGCGAGTGTTCATCAAATTGTTTTTTTTACAAGATGGGTCAGTTTAAGCTTGGCGAGACATACTTACGATTGTTTACCCTCATTACATGACTTTGGCAACATATCCAACATACTGAGTGAATCAATTGTTATATATATATATATATATATATATATATATATATATATATATATATATATATATATATATATATGGGAAAAACATTTATGCACAACATTTTGAAAGACACTATCCACTGAAACTGGTTAACTGGTTACATAATTTCTATCCATACAACCTTGTGCCTTGTGTGATACAAAATGGGTACAATGGTTAAGATTCAGTTCCTCATGTCACTTTTGTGTTTAGCAAAACATGCTAACCTCTACATCACACCTCTCTTAGACCACAACTTACAGTAGTTGGCCAAAGAACAAATTTTATAGGCAATTTTACTCCTCTATCTTTAACTCCAAGGAGTGAGAAAGACAGACAAAAAAAAAAAAAAATAAATAAAATAAATAAATAAAATGCATGGAAAACATCCAATATGTTACTACAAAGGAAATATATCACCCAATATATAATTGTAAGGAAAATATCGACCAATTTGTTTTTCATTTAAATACTCAATTTTTCATCTTAGGTTGAAACACTCAATCAGCCCGGACTAGTATGCATTAACCTTCGTTTTAATCTTCACTCAACCCAATTCACAACTAACATCAAGTCAACCACTATGTATTCTTTGTCCTCCCTGCAATGACTTATATGGCATACAGCTTAAGCAACATATTAAACAATTATTATAATTAAATTGTCAAATCAAATTTTCTTTCATAAAAAACAAAACCAGTATAGTTAATGAAAAGCCTACTATATCTGTATTCTTTTTTTCTTGTAAGTATAAGTTAGGCTATAATTACCTATGTTTGCAGGAGACAACTGGTGATCTAGCACTTGCACTACAGAGAGAGAGAGAGAGAGAGAGAGAGAGAGAGAGAGAGAGAGAGAGAGAGAGGAATACCCGCTATAAGACCTCATCTACAGCCTCTTCCCGGGTTACATACACAAATTAATCTACTATCAGAGATCCCCCGTTTGCATAATTCAGCATCATGCCAACTACATCACATTTCCCAGAAAAGGCAACAGAAAAATATACCTTAGGCACATCTCTAAACACAAGTTCCAAGGAATGCACCAGGAAGTGGATTTTTCTCAGCCATTAGCAGTGGATAACAATATAGAGGGCATGACAGTGAAAGGATCGAACGATGGTCTCCTCTTCCAGAGTGGAGGAACCCGTGCGGGCAAAAGCTACCTCTAGACAATAAAGGCAAATGTGTGAACCAAGTCAACAGAGAGCGTGTGTGGGAGCAGCCCGGCTAACTTGTCTGTTAACTAATGTTACATCATGTACACAGCAGAGATTTGAATCCGTAAAAAAATTTCATTTACAATTACGTGCCATTAAAGAAAGGCACAACATGTTTTTTTTGTTTAAAAAGGTTAAGTCTTAACAGCTACAATGGAGTGCTGAACTACATGCACAACTACTGGAATAAAATTAAGTTCTTAATATACTGTTATCTCCTCCTTATCCCCAGAAGGAGGGAAGCCACCTTGTTCCCTTCCTGTGAAGAGTGAAATGCACACTAAATAACCTAGTCCAACCATCCAACACAGTCCCTTCCTCATACTTAGAACTCCAAAATTTTCAGGTGTGAAACGAAGTACAAATTCATCTTGTCTACTCTATCCACTCTTCCTCTGTGTTATATGGTGCTAGTGTCCCACTTTCAAAGCAGGCTTTCAGAGCCTCAGTCATCAACACTTCAGGTTTACACATGATGTGGTGCACAGATCAAAATGTGCATTTGTTATATCAGCAAGGTGGCATCCAACCGGTGATACATCTGCCACCACCACACCTGCCCCCACACCCCCAATACAATAGTGCAACAGTCCAATGCTCTATGAAAACTACTATTCTGGTTAAATAAACTTAAAGGACAACCATGCCAACTATCTTGTAGTCTGGCAAAGAAATGGCAAAAATAACGGTAAAAATACTGTACATATACACTACTGTATATATGGTTATACTCAAGTATATACATATATATACACCTATGTACATATACTGTACCAATACACATGCACACTGCTGCTGGGTGGAAGCTACATGTGCCCACCAGTATGTCCTGGCCCCAAAACACCTTTGGAATTACAAAAACCAGCAATGTTCAACTACAATACCATTCCCTGGCAATCATGAATATAAATAATAGTTACTAAAATACATAGGGTGAGGGTCAGGCCACTTGGGGGAGAGGGTAGGCAGTGAGGCATTACTCCGCTGGGTGTGGCAGGGACACATTTGTGGAAAGGGAAGGGGACTATTAAGTCAGACAATGACTGGGTAGATTTTCAGTTTCACCTAGCACTGAGACTTTGGTCCTCTGGGGTGTGAGGGATGACAATGCTACAGTATTGCAGTAGGGCTGCTTGTCATACCTTTGGGGAGTGCAGCTTGACCTCACAGTTGCAGCCAGTCTTATGAGGTGATGCTATAGGTTATACTCCCTAAAAGTACTCAACATAATAAAAAGATGGAGACTGCTGTTCTTCTGAACAGTAATTTTATGGGAACAGAAATGTAAACATGTGACACCAGACTGCCAGCACTGCCTCTCACCCAACCACAACCTCTTCTCTTAGCCTCAGGGATAGCCCCTCATTATCCTCTGTTCTGCTCTGAGATAGTTTATAGTTCCTGCACAGGTTTGTCGAAAGCATTGGGCTACAAGGACCACAAGGTTCGCACCTGCTCCCACTGCGGATACGCATGTGTGGGTTGGTATGGCTGCTGAGGGAAGAGTTTTGCATTTTCTTGGTACACCTCAGGCTTCTTTTCTGCAGCTGCCACTGGAACAGTGTTTTGGCTGGTAGGGTAAGTGGTCTTCTGTGGGATTGTTCCAGGGAGAGGCTGCTTGGCATAGTCAATAAAGTCATTTTTCCTGTCTACGCCATGCACAAATCGGTGACTGTTGAGATGGCTTTCCTGGGAGAACTGCTTCCCGCACTCCGGACACTCAAATCTCTTTTTCTCACTATGAACAAACATATGAGATGTGAGGTGGCTCTCTTGTCTGAACCGCTTACCACACTCCTCACACTCATAGGTCTTGTCCTGTGTGTGCACAAACCGGTGACTGTTTAAGTGACTCTCCTGTGAGAACCGCTTTCCACATTCGTCGCACTCAAATTTTTTCATGTCATTGTGCACAAACTTATGACCATTGACATGTCCCTGTGGGACAGGCGGTCTGTTCCAGTCATGGCGTTCATACTTCTTCTCAGCAGTATGGACGTACATGTGGCTATTAAGGTGGATCTCCTGGAGGAAGCGTTTGCCACATTCCTCACACTCAAAGCGCTTCTCATCAGTGTGAACCACACGGTGGCTACTCAGGTGGCTTTTCTGGGCAAACTTCTTCCGGCACACTTCACACTCATAGCGCTTTTCCTCACTGTGTACAAAACTGTGGCTGTTTAAGTGACTCTTGCGGGTGTAGCGTTTGCCACACACTTCACATTCATAACGCTTCTCACTGTGCACAATCATGTGACTATTCAGGTGACTCTCCATAGAGAACCGCTTTCCACAGATTAGACATTCAAATTTCTTCTCCACATTGTGCATCAGCATGTGTGCATTGAGGTGAATTCCCATTGTGAACCGTTTGTTGCACACAGGGCATTCAAATTTTCTCTCCATAGTGTGAATCAAGTGGTGTGCATTCATGTGGATTTCCAAGGCAAATCTTTTACCACAGATGCCACATTCAAAGTTCTTCTCCACATTGTGTGCATTCATGTGGCTATTGAGATGACTCCTCTGAACAAAGCGCTTGCCACAACGACCACACTCAAAACGCTTGTCCTTGACATGCACCAGCATATGACTACGCAGGTGGGAAGCAATGGTGAAGCGCTTCTGGCATAGCTCACATTCAAACTTTTTATCCTGGTTGTGGACCAGCATGTGTCCATTCAGATGGCTTTCCATTGTGAACCTCTTGTCACATAGTTCACATTTGAAGTTTTTCTCAGCACTGTGCACAATCATGTGGCTGTCAAGGTGACTCTCCATAGTGAATCTCTTGTGGCACAGCTCACATTCAAACCGCTTAACCTTGCGGTGCCAAACAATGTGATTGTTGAGATGGCTCTCCTGCGCAAACCGCTTGCTGCACTCCTCACACTCATATGGCTTCTCATTAGTCTGCAGCCAGAGACCAATTTGTGTTGCAACCTGTGCATCAGTTGGCTGTACCTGTTGTTGTTGTTGCTGCTGGGGTATCTCTGGCATGGTTTGTGAGGCAGCATGGGACACAGTCCTTGGTGGATACTGAGGTGGTACGGTATCCATGGTGAACCTTGGCTAACTGATCCTTTCTGAGGACTGGGAGGTGGAGGAGGGAGCTGGCTCTCTCCCTACAGAGAATCACCTGGAACATCAAACAGTCTTTGATTATAATGAATAAATATGCTCAAGTTTAAAATATTTTCTTTGACATGTCTTAGAAATAAACCCGTCTCTGCTAATGAAGTAACATTCTGCCCCTCACTTTGTATATCCTAAAGATTAGATAAATAGAAATTATAAAACTGTCTGTATATATCTTATAATACAAAAACATTAATGTAAATGAAAATAAACACATGTAAAGTAGTTTTGACAAAAAAAATGTAAGCAAGGAACATGTTCAAACGTATTTTCCACCATACCTCACATAAATACTCTCAAAAACTTGCTTTCTCATTGGGACTACTTTCAAAACCATAGAGATTATTTGTCAGGTGCTCATTAATAGTGGAGAAAATTGAACTACCATTAGAATCATAAGAAGCTTACTAAAACTCCCAACAACTTTCACAAAAGGCTGTTAATATTTGAGATGAGCCATTGTATGTATTTAATTCCTCAGGTACACATGAACTAACAAACTATGTTCTTAAACAGACGTCAAAACATGACAAGTAACAACTAGCCAACAATAATTATTAATCAATCAAAATTTTCAATTAACAAAATGAAATAGAATACTAAATCTAAATAAACAACTAAATTTACATGTAAAACACACACACACACACACACACACACACACACACACACATATATATATATATATATATATATATATATATATATATATATATATATATATATATATATATATATGGATAGATAGATAGATAGATAGATAGATAGATAGATATAGATACAGATACTACTTTCACCAAACAGCATCCTTGTTATGAATTTCCTCTTTGAATCTTCCTATCACTACACAGAAATCTAACTTATAATATAGTTCAGATAAAATTCTTTGACTAAAACGTAAGAAATTCAACAATAAAAGAGCCCTAATGATGTTAATTCATTGCACTCAATTCAATGCACTATAACATCAGTCAGAATTAAACTTAAGTACTCATTGACAACAGCAGTAGTTTGTTTTAATAAATCTACAAATTAAATGGGGAATAAGAATGGAAAAATGGTAACCATGCTTTAATCTTTTTTTTTTTTTTTTTTTTTACATAGAAGGGGGAAAGCAGGCAAAAAGCAACAAAAGGAGTAGGAAAAAAATGCCAGTCCCTTTGAAGTCCTAGAAAGTTCAGAAGGGATTCCTTGGCTGGTCTTGGAATTGCCTTTTTTTTTTTTTTTTTCTAAATTATAAATGAAGGATATGTGTGTGTGTGTGTGTGTGTGTGTGTGTGTGTGTGTGTGTGTGTGTGTGTGTAGTATGCACAAGAAATTTTGCTTGAAGGAGGAAATGTCTTTAGAGGGTAGGCAGTGACTATCTTCTTGAGTTGTGTGACACAATGCAAGTTCACAGTTAGCTTTAATGGTAAGTTCACAGCACCCCCTGAAATGGATCAGACCAGAACTAGTGCTATTAGATCTTGATGGAAGTAAATAATTGTTTGGGTAGGTATCTACTGCCTTCTCCATTTAAAAAAATCAAAATCTTTCAGAAACACACATTCACTAAATGAACAATTGAAATAAACTCTTGAAAAGCAAGTTTTAAGATCATTAGTCACTGTAAGAAATACAAATCAAAACTAAATAAAAATATAGTGTAAAAACAGAAATCTTATAAAATTCTTTAGCTCAAATGGAACAACAGTACATTCAACCGAAAAGAGGCCCTCTAACCAACAAAGAATAGAGCAGAAGGAAGATGCAATCAGGCTATCAGAGATTTACCAAGTCTTCATAAGTACTAACCAGCAAGAACTTATCAGTCAACCTTAATTTTGTGACAACCAGAATGAAAACATGGAGACAGGGAAAATATGGTGAGGAAATATGGGAAAAATCATTGATAGTAACAAAGCATAAAATTGATTTACTGTCTCCCTCTTAAAAAAAAGTCCAACATCTAATTATGAAAAACGAGTAAGTGTTCACGTAAAACAATAAAATAGCAATAATAGTTATGAATAATAAAAGCCGAGGAGTAATACTGCAGAAAATTTACTTTTCACACACAAAACAATCCAATACCTCATTACGAAAGAGATAAAACTTATCACCATTAGAATACGAAAAGACCACGTAGTAATACAATAATAAAACGACATGTTGAGTGACTCCAATAAAGTTGTGGAAGTGAAAACCAGGGAAATAACACACCTCCCTACTCTTCTGCCTCCCTGCCTCCTCCCTCTCCCACCCTCCGTTAGGTCATTCCCCTACACACACTCCAAAATATTCACACCTCACACTAATCGACTTATACATGCAGAACTCAAAACTAGCATATTCGTGCCCCCCACCCCTACACACAACACAATACAAACGATAGCCGAGAACTATAACCCTATAACCAAACACAGGGAAATGTGAATAACAACCAAATTTTCTCGAGCGTTATCCAGGCCCCCCATTTATCGAATTTCTATTCACTCACTATTACTCGTTTCCATCTCTCTTTTTTTAGATGTGGTGGATTCCAGATGGTTAATTGATAAGTTAGGAATTGTCTAAAGAGTGGCAACTAACCTTCAGAGCCTTCAGAAGAGAAAAATAAGAGAGCTGAGCGTCCTTTCTGCCTATGGCGTCGTTTGTTGTGGTGGAGAGGCGTTTCCTGAAAGCCCTCGCGCCAGTCACCATTTTACTTCAATTTAATCTCTTCTGTAATCTGTTATCTACCATAGATATTCCTAAGGTTCTATTACTTCTTAAATTCATCACTCTGAGTCCTCAAAAGGGCAATTAATCGTCTATCTTCGTTACCAAGGAAAAATAGGATGAATTTTCGCCATTCGATATTATGTGTATCTTTTTTATCACAGATGATCTTCAACTATATATCATTTTATTAGTCTTCACTATATGGATTTGATTTGATCTAGGCAAATTTGTTCTTGTAGATCTTAGATTTTATACGAACAATATGCATATAATAATATATCTTGCAATTCTGGAATGTGTAGAGGCAGGAAAACGTTTGAGAGAAAACGTAAAGGTAAATAAGAGAGAAATGAAAAACTATTATATCTTTGGAACAATAGATTCAAAATAAACTTAGATGTAATTTAGTCGAACTTTACGTACAGAATGCTTCAAAATTGTCGAAAGAAAATTATTGTACACATATCTGCAACCAATGTTGATAATAAGATTACATTTAGTGAAATGTGAAAGTATTATTGTTGATGCGTTGTGGTGTTCATTAACATTATACGTACACACCCTTCTTATTGACTAGCTTGGAAATTCTTGAAACTGATAAGCAATCATTAAACCAAGCTAGCACACACACACACACACACACACACACACACACACAGCCATTTATTGTCTTCAAGATTGGGGAGTGGAATAGATGGAGGCAAAGACGGTGCAGGAAAAATATGAAATATTTTTAACAAATATAATGAGGATGTTCAGAAGTACGTTCCAGAGTACAGGGTGAAGAAAAGTAAGCATAGCTAGTATACTGCCAGGTGTGCAGGAGCTAAGATAAGAGATGCAGCATGGAGGAGGTGGAACCAAAACTTTTCTATAGACACATTAGAGGCAAAATGACGAATAGGGAAATAATAGAAGAGCTTGAAAAGGATGGAACATATAAAACTGCATGAAAAACGAATGAAACAATGAACCAAAGTTTTAAGATAGTATTCTGTGTGGAAGAAGAATTTGCTGAGCTTAGAGGTGAGGTGGTAGTGTAAGGATTAAAGGAAGTACAGGGTGAGAGAAAAGAAATTAAAAGAATATTTTAAAAGCTAGATATTAGAAAAGTTATGGGGCCGGATGGGGTATCAAAGTGGTATCAAAATGACGAATAGGGAAATAATAGAAGAGCTTGAAAAGGATGGGACAACATATAAAACTGCATGAAAAACGAATGAAACAATGAACCAAAGTTTTAAGATAGTATTCTGTGTGGAAGAAGAATTTGCTGAGCTTAGAGGTGAGGTGGTAGTGTAAGGATTAAAGGAAGTACAGGATGAGAGAAAAGAAATTAAAAGAATATTTTAATAGCTAGATATTAGAAAAGCTATGGGGCCGGATGGGGTATCAAAGTGGATATTGAAAGAATGTAGAGAGGAACTTGTGGAGCCTCTCTGGGATGATATTAGTACCTCCCTTATCCAAGGGACAGTGCTAAAGAAGTGGAAAAGAGCCAATATAGTTCCAATATACAAGGAGAAAAAAAAGGCAGAGCCTCACAACAATAGGCTAGTGTCATTAACGAGTGTTGTAGGAAAAATATGCGAAATAGTAATCAAAGAAAGGTGGTGCAATATTTGGAGGAAAATGAAGTTGTGTCATATTGCCAGTATGGATATAGAAAAGCAAGATCATGTATTACAAATCTACTGAGCTTTTATACAAGTGATGCTATAGATGAGAGAGACGGATAGGTTGATAGAGTACCTCATAAGAGACTGTTGTGGAAGTTAGAACACATGGGAGGATTGAGAGGATCTGTATTAAAGTGGACGAAGGACTACTTGCATGGCAGAAAGATGATAACAGTTATCCGAGATGTCGGTTCTAATTGGGAGAGAGCATTGAGTGGAGTGCCACAGGGTTTAATGCTAGCACCTATTATGTTTCAGATACATTTAAAAATGATATGCAGGAAGGATTAAAGAGCTACAAAAATCTGTTTGCTGATGATACAAAGTTGATGAAGGTGATACGTGGTCCAGATGATTGCATGAAATTACAGAGATTTAGATAAGACGTATGAATGGAGTGTCAGATAGAAACTAGAGTTTAATGCTAAGAAGTGCCATGTGTTGGGGATGGGGAAGAGTAAGAGGAGACCTTCATGGACCTTTAAAATGGGAGAAGAAGTTATTGCAAAGCGAAGGGAAGTAAAGTATTTGGGGGTGTTGATTCAGGATAATTTGTCACCGGATAAATACATAAGACATATAAGGCTCAACATACAGGATGTTGTCTAACATTAGAGTGGCTTTTCACTACATGGACAAAGAAATGATGAATAAGATAGTGACCTACATGGTGCGGCCTAGGTTAGAATATGCAGCTGTGGTGTGATCTCCACATATGGAGAAAGATATCAGGAAATTAGAAAGGATCCAGAGGACAGCCACAAAAATGGTGCCAGAGTTGAGAGACTTGGAACATGAAGACAGATAGAAGGAAATGGGATTATTAACATTGCAAAACAGAAGAGAAAGAGATGATCTCATCATAATGTTTAAAATAGTTAAAGGAAAAAGAAATGATAGATAGAGTGGATCTAGTGACGATGCTAACAAATGAAACCAGACATACAAAAGGACATTCAAGAAAGATTGGTAAAAGCCGATGCTTGGGAGATGTCAAGTTCAATTTTCCTCACAGAATGGTGGATGTGTGGAATGGATTGAGTGAAGAGATTGTTGAGGCTGACAGTATTCATACATTCAAGAAAAAGTTGGATAAATTTAGATATGGAGAAAGGATATGGGCACTGCTCGAACCCTGTACATACAAGATAAATACAACTAGGTAAACACACACACACACACACACACACACACACACACCACCACCACCACCACCAACAACAACAACAGATAACAATGGCTGATAATGTATGTATGTATGTACGTATGTATGTATGTATGTATATGCGAGTATGTGTGTATGTATGTATGTATGTATATATATATATATATATATATATATATATATATATATATATATATATATATATATATATATATATATATATATATATATATATATAAGATAATAATGATGGTATAAGTATTGGTGGACGCAATATAAAAAAAAAAAATATAGAACGCTGACGACACGATGCTGATAGCAAAGGTTAAACAAAAATTACAACTATTGTTGAACAGAGTAAAAAAGATAGTGAAATCAAACGATTGACAATTAATATTAGGAAAACCAAATGGATGATGATGTCTAAGAATGCACCAATACCGAAAATGGAGCTGCGATGTGGGGAAGAAACGATAGAGAGGGTGGGGAAATTTAATTATTTGGAGTGTTGGGACTGAAGATGTAAGGTGGCAAAGAAATAAAGAGAACAGGAATAGCAAAGGACGCATTCTTTAATATGAGGAACTTGCTGACAAACAGAAAGCTATCAATAAAAACAAGAAAAAAATTAAGAAAAATTCATGTGTGGTCATCATTATAATACGGTGTAGAAAGTTGAACCATATCAACGACAATAAGAAATAAACAAGAGGCGATAGTTGCGGGTGATTTATGAAGATTCCATGGACGGCAAGAACCAAATAAGAAGTATTGGGGATGGTTAGGTTTGTCGGCCATTTAATGAGAAGAGAGGGGCTTGATAATCTGATGATGACGGGAACGATGAAGGGAAGAAGAGGAAAAGGAATATCAAGAGTAAACTACATGGATAGATTAGTAGAGTTGGTGCCTAGGAATATGACGTGTGGACAGTTCCTCAGAGCTACGAGGGACAGTTCCGTTAAAGCACTGTCATCCTATACTTGACTAATGATCTCCTAAACACAGATTTCTTGTCCCATCCACTCCTACTCTGATGCAACCTTATATTTTCCCACACCTATTTGTCGAAGTACAACATTTCAGGAAGTAAAAAGTTCCTGCAGGGAAGCTACAGAACGCTGCTGAATTCTGATCTTTAAAATTTCTGATTGGGGCAGTGCTAATTTAATTATGTCCAATTCCTCAAAAAATTATATTCCTCATCTATCATCTCGGCACGGCCTTTTGGATATTTAACTATTTCCTCTTCTTCAATGACACTCAACTGCCCCCCTTTTCTATCCTGAATATCCTCGGTCTGTTTTTTTTCTCTTTTCTTTTTTTACCTCTAGATTGCTTCACATAAAAATCTTATCTTCAGCTAAAAGAAAAAAATAAATAAAATAAATAAAGTAAGGCGTTCTGGGTCTATCAGCAGTTTAAATTTTCATTCCATCACCCTTTCTCCCACTGGTTGCTATAGTCGGCTCTCTCTAAACTCACCTGTTTGGTGCACGCTTTTTTATTTTATCTTTTTTTTATCACAGCTAGTCTTCCACTGCTGCCATGTCTTCACAGTTCACCAATCTGTTCTCCAACTCCATGCCACGTTTAGGATGGGAAAATCTTTACACACACACACACACACACACAGACACACACACACACACACACACACACACACACACACACACACACACATATATATATATATATATATATATATATATATATATATATATATATATAGATATAGATAGATAGATAGATAGATAGATAGATAGATAGATATATAGATATATAGATATATATATATTTATATATTTATTTATTTATTTATATATATATATATATATATATATATATATATATATATATATATATATATATATTAAACTTCCCCCGATCTTTTTACTGGAACGGAGATGTGGAAGAAGATTTCTGAAATAATTTTGGAAATTATATAGAAACAGGAAAAGAAAGAAAGACAGAAACAAAAGGTAAGGCGTTGCCGAAAAACGGCAAGCCCATGATCTATAGAGGTGGAAATGGTGGGGCAATCCCCTCCAAGCCCAATGTCACACAAAACCGGCCAGTTTAAACACATGGGTGTATTAGTAGAGCTGGTGCATGGGAATATGACGAGTGGACTATTCCTCTATTACACAGTACATAGGCCTCATATATCCATGTATGGAGAGGTGTTTCACTTATGCAGCTCTTTTGGACAGGGTGGAATCATGAACTTTTCGTTTTGTCAATTTTTCTCATCTAATTGATTGCCTTCAGCCTTTTTTTTTTTTTCCACAGCCTTAATGTTGCATTACATGCTGTCTTCTACTGCTATTCTTATGCCAAATGCCCTTCTGATCCAATCAACTTTATGCCTCTCTTCTTCTCGTGACCTCTCTGCACAAAACCTTTTCTTTATTTCATCTGTACCTTGTCCACTTTTCTAAAGCCTGTAAATCTGGTGCATGGATGTTGAATGTAGGGTTTTCTTCTTTGATATAAAAGGCTTCCAGTATGGCGAGTCGTCTTGGGTCTGCAGCTAATGTTATGATTTCCGTATTCTTCTCCGGGTATTCTCTTTTTATAATTGTTCGGTGCCTTTCATATGTGTGGGATTTTGGTGCTCCAGATGCTAGGTGGAATGTGAGTCTTCTTGAGAGCTTCGTGGTCGTCATGCCAATATAGGTGGAGGGAAGGACTTCACAGTTAACCTATATATTATGATATACGATTTCTGGAAGGTCTCACTTTCTTGATTAGTGGAATTTTTCAGTAGAAGGTGACTTGTTTTCTTCTATGTGTAGTGGATGATAAAGTTTAGTCTTTTATCCTTGTCCGTGGGTTTAACTGTTTTTTCCAACTAATGGCTTCATTATTTTTTCCTCTTCTTTGTATGCATTGGAGAAAGTGGACTTGATATCCTCTGATTTGTGCTGCTGGTTGTCTTTGGAGTACCAGTGGTTCATTATTCTTTTGGTTTGGCGGTTGATGTATTGCTCGCTGAATCCATTGTTCACCAGTACGTCTGTGGAGCGTTATATTTCTTTGTGGACTTGTTTCCAGGTGCTGCAGTGTGTTAGGGCTCTTCTGATGTAGGCCCTAATGGTGGAGTCCTTGTACTTCTGGGGGCATTCGCTCCTACCGTTAAGGCAGACTCCTGGGTTAGAAGGTTTGGTATAGACTTGTGTGTTGAATTTACCTTCTTCTTGCTTGACTAGTATGTCGAGGAAGTGCAGGGATCCATTTGCATCGTTTTCGGTGATGAAATTTGCTTCTTGCTTAGACTTGGTTTTAATGAATATGTCGTCTATGTAGCGGCAGTAAAGCTCTGGTTTTGGGAAAGTTTTGAAAGCTTCTTCTTCTACGCATCCCATGGAAAAATTTGCCATTAATACTCCAAGTGGTGAGCCCATGGCTACCCCGTCGATTTGTCGGTGTATTAATGGTAAATTTTTTCATGGGATGCGTCGAAGAAGCTTTCAAAACTTTCCCAAAACCAGAGATTTACTGCCGCTACACAGATGAATAAAGTGAACATGTTCTAAAAATACATCACTCAAAACCTACAGTATATGAAACAGTAAGATGTAAATAGAGTGTAAATAAAGCATCCATTAACACAACGTCTAGCGTACTGTTTGAAATGCGGCCGGGAAATCACATCTTGGCGAACAGATCGCACAATCTTAATTAACTAATATATTTGTAATGCCACTTCATAGCGAATTCGCGCAAAAAACACGCACAAAATGATAAATACGTGTGTGTGTGTGTG
>CM035216.1:4192467-4211323 GCA_020233015.1 Callinectes sapidus | reverse complement strand
AAGATTTGTTGTGTTTCTTTCTCATTGATGATAAAGCTTGACTGATACCTTTCATTTCGAATTATGCTTCTCTCATATTACAGTATAAATGAACCCATGTCAATGTACCTTTAGGTTTAGTTCCTTTTCTAACCATTGTCTCTTTATTTGCTCTTTAGAACAGTGATTCCCCACTGGGGTTCCAAGAGAAACCATAAAATAATTATGTGCTATTTCAAAATGACCGTGTACATAATTCATTATAATACACACACAGCCCTACCCAAAGATCGGTCTATATGAGCTCTGAGCTCCCTCCGTAGGGAAAGGTTGGCTGGGTGACCAGCAGGCGACCGAGGTGAATAACACACACACACACACACACACACACACACCGAGGAGGAATGTATGGGAATCACTCTAGAAATCTAAGACTCTGTGTTATCACATATTTTGTTTCCCATTAGAAATAATTAAAAACCCATTTAATCCAATTTCCTTATGATGGTGACTATTCCGTATTTCTGATTGTAACTTACAAGGTTGTTCATTATTCAGCCATGATTAGATAGTTCACGTGGAGAGACCACAAATACCTATAATTTTTCAGATTTTCTCAGTTAAGTATGCATTCCTTTCGGGTAAGTTTGCTGAGGGCTGCGTAACCTTATAACTACTCCGACGGGCCACAAACTTCCTAAGATCCCAGGGGCCGTAGTAACAGAATTTGTCTTATTATTATTGATCTAAAAAGTCTTAAACCTAAGTCTCGGACTTAGTCTAGAATAGATGTATCGAGAATTCCGGTATAAAATGATGTAGCAGCAAAATGGTAAAATCTTGCATTTCTCAATTTAAGATTTCTAATTGCGGCAGAGAAAAATGTGTAGTGTTCAATCCCTCAAAAACTCAATTTCTCCATCTATCAACTTGACACAACCTTCCAGACAACTATCCCTCTTCTTAAATGATACCCAACTTTCTCCCTCTTCTACAATGAATATCCTGTCTCTCCTTTACTCATAATCTAAACTGGAAACTTCATACCCCCATTTCTTGCTAGAACAGCT
This sequence comes from Callinectes sapidus, assembly GCA_020233015.1. NCBI lineage: Eukaryota > Metazoa > Arthropoda > Malacostraca > Decapoda > Portunidae > Callinectes > Callinectes sapidus. The sequence goes on along the minus strand of CM035216.1, from coordinate 4,210,274 downwards.
TCTAAGAAGTTAGGCGTTCAGAGGCGTCTCCGCCAGTTTTTCTCATTCCCCCATCTGTTATATCTGTTTAAAGGCCTTGTCCGTCCATGTATGGTGTACTCTTCGCGTGTATGGGGGTTTCACTCACACAGCTCTGTTACGTAGGGTGGAATCAAAAGCTTATCGTATCATCAACTCCTCTCCCCTGACTGACTGTCTTCAGCCTCTCTTTGTCGAAATGTTGCATCTCTTGCTATCATCTATCGCTATTTTCAGGCTAACTGCTCTATTGATCTTGCTAACTGCATGCCTCTCCCCCTCTTGTAGCTTCACCGCACATGACTTTCTTCTTCCTCCTACTCCTATTCTGGCCAACTCTCTAACGCAAGAGTTAACTAACACTCCCAATCATTTATTCCTTTCGCTGGTAAACTCTGGAACTCTTTACCTGCCTCTGTATTTCCAACTTCCTATGACTTGACTCTATTTAAAAGGGAGGTTTCAAGACATTGTTCCCTGACTTTCCACTAACTCTATTGACGTTTCAGGGAACTGGTAATTAGGAGACCTTTTATTTTCATTATTTTTTGTACCCTTTGGCCAGCTTTCCTCCCATACGTAAAATAATAAAAAAAAGTTACTCACAAAAGACAACTGATCCTTAATCTCATGTACTTCATAATGTCTGCCCAGAATCATACCAAGTCCGTTCTCCAACTTCCCAAGCACTCCATTAGTAGCAAATGTCAAAATTTTTCGAAATCCAACTCCCCTCGCGACTTCTAGCATCCAGCCAAAAAACATCAATAACTTTACATATTTCCCTCTATTATTACCTCTTGATAACACCACTGCCATCACACCAAACTTTTTGCTTTATCCTTTCTTACGCTAATGGCACTCTACACATTTCCACATCTTTTCAGAGGCGATTATAATGGCCCTCGGGCTTTCGTGGAGCTTCACTGTCAGCCTTCGAGCTCAGGACGAGACAACAAACTTCCTTCACTCAACATTCGGTGAGCTGAGGCTTCGACTCACCGCCTCATCACCACACGGCTCACCAACCGGGCCGAGCCGCTGTCTCGAAGCACAAACCCCGAGCTTCACTGTCACGCCAGTCACCAACCCCAAGCACACCTCTTGCCTCCCGACTTTCACTTCGGCAGTTTAAACCCAAACAGCAGAGGACTCACTCCTCTCTCCCTGGAGCAAGTTTAGACTCAACAACCTCACGCTCTCACTTGTGATATACCTACCATGGGCAACATATCCCGTGCCACAGTAACATTATTTTCATTGTGTGTTTTCATGTTCATTTTGTAAGTTAAGTTCTTTAATATAATAATTGTTGGGGACTTAGTGTGTGCCTTCAATCCTTAACTTTCATTTGTGTGTCTGAGCGTCACCATCCCCTAGCATACTCCAGTACTGCTCGTGACACATTTTGGGGGCCTGTCTGGGAGATTTGTTGTCTATGGGGATGAACGACCAACACCTCGTGTGCTACGAGTGTTTGTGTGAGGTAAGTCCCTTTCGTGTTTGTGCATTTGATGACACTTTGTCGTTTAAATTTTTGCACCAAGGCCTTGTGTAGGGTATTGCTGGGTCATTAAGTATACATCACGTTAGTGTGAGTTGCCCAAGCTGGAATATTTCCTTAGGCGTTTGTCCTCCTCCCTCAATTGTTGTATCTACATGTAGACTCGCTCGGAACAAACGGACGTTCTAAATCTATTTATAACTCTCACTCGAGAATAACTTGACCTCACAAACTCAAAAGAGTACTTTAATGCCCGCTAGGACTGTTTTATGAGGGTAAGGCAGTAGTAGGCGTCACTTAGGCTTGTTATTCTTTGATAGAGAACAACCCAGGGATCGCGCCCCGTCCTCCTCTTCCTCCTCATTCATCGTGCTCAGTGACGTTGAGAGAGATGTCACTCGGTGTCACTGAGAGCTAGTAACGCGGTTGCGTCTTTGTTTACCTTGTGGCCACGTTACGTCTTATGTCAGTTTCTTAATTTCTAGTGAAAACATCGGGAGATAACATGTAATTAAGTGATTGGCAGCTTGTTCTCACCTTCATTCTCCACTTCTTACATATTTTTGTAATTTCTTTTCGTGTGGAGACTCCAACATTTTGTTAAAAATGCCTTCTGACTTTAACCCCGAAGAGTTCGTAGGTAATCCTTCAGCTTTGGAACTAAAGTCTAAGAAAGTCACAAAAGATCAACTGAAGACCGTTGCGTTGGGCTTCGGAATTAATTTTCCACGTGATATTCGTAAGGATGCCCTCATGTCTCTAGTTTTACCCCATCTTGGTGAGGTTGAGCAAACTAGTGAAATCCAGGAGAGCTCACATCAAGACCTTACCCTTGCCCTAGAAATCGAAAAAGTAAAGATGAATGCTGTCCAATTAAGGCTAGACTATGACAACAATCAGCGTCAGCTGGAGTTACAACTGCATAAACAGGAGTTGGAATATGCTGCCCAAGAAAAGCAGTTACAGAGAGAACACGAGTTACAATTGACCCAATTAAAGATTCAGCCTCCTCCCCCTCCAGTGCACCTTAGCAAACATTGGCCTTTACTTCCTCAGTTCCTAGATGAGGACACCGACACATTCTTCAGACAATTTGAATCACGGGCTGAAAACTTGAACATAGATAGAAACCAGTGGCCATTATTACTTCAGGCAAAGTTAACTAGTAAAGCTCTAATTGTTGTAAATGGCCTTGAACACAATATGGATTACGAGGTCATGAAAGAAGGGTTACTATCAGCCTATTCAATCACCCCTGAGGATTGCCGGCAGGTGTTCCGCAACCTCTCCAAAACCTCTGACCAAACCTGTCTCGAGTTCGCTTCTGATAAGCTTCGGGCTTTTAAGAAGTGGCTCCAAACCACTACAGTGACTACCTTTGATGAACTTGTAAACCTGATGGTGTTAGAGGAATTTAAATGGAAGGTGTCCTTTTCCATCAAGTTGCACATAGATGATAGGGACGAAACAGACTTGATGAAAGCTGCTGGAATAGCAGACAAATATGCAATTAGCCGTAGAGCTTCGGGAGAGAGGAAACAAAGAGTCTCATGTAAAGTCCAGTGCAGGAAGCTCAGGGCTTGGTAAGTCAGTTGAGAGTGATGTGAAGTCTCAGATAGTCTGCTCATTCTGTCATAAACCTGGCCACCTCATAAGGAATTGTCCAAACCCGAAATGTAAAGTTGCAAAAGGGCAGTCTTTCACCAAACCAGTAGCCACCTTTAACATGATGGTTTCAAACCACCTATACCAGCCATTTAACACTCATGGTTCAGTAAATGTTTACCGGGAAGTGAAACATCCCATCAAGATTGTTAGAGATACCGGCGGTAGTCAGTCTCAAATTAAAGTCATCTGTTCCAGGCATAGAGAAATGTTATACTGGAGAAAAGATTTTCATATTAGATTTTCATGGTGCACTTGCCATGCCCTTGGCTAAAATACACCTTGACTGTCCTGTTGTTACGGGTGAAATAATAGTAGCGGTTTGTGATCATAAGTCCTTGCCAATCCCTGACTGACTTTTTACTTTCAAATAATCTGGTGGGTGGTACGGTTTTTGCCCCTCTTAAGATTCAGGACTCTACTCTAACTTATAATCCCACAGAGGAGCTGGAGAGTCAACAGCCAAGCTTGTTTCCCGCCTGTGCTGTGACACGTGCTCAGGCACGCCAGCAACCATCACCACAACCAACCACCCCTAGTCGCCCTCTCCGATTAACCTTAACCAGTTGTTCTCTGAGACAGTGTTGTCAGAGGCACAGAGGGAAGACACAACATTATCAAACCTTCATTCAAAAGTCATTCCCAGGGACCAAATAACACAGTACCCCTCCTAATACTCTCAGGCAGGCATCCTTATGAGGGTATTTAGACCTCAACAATTATCGGATGATGACACCTGGACGGAAGTCCACCAGGTAGTTTTACCCAGTAATTTGCGAAGGCCAGTGATGGAAATCGCTCATGAAGCTTTTACCGGACACCTAGGGATCACTAAGACATGCCAAAGAATATTGTCAGATTTCTATTGGCCTGGGTTAAAGAAGGACGTAGCCTCTTTTGTAAATACTTGTCATACCTGTCAACTTGTGGGTAAACCAAACCAAAAGATTCTACCTTATCCATTGCAGCCAATCAAAGTCCCTTGTGAACCTTTCACAAAAATTATCATTGATGTTGTAGGTCCACTACCCAAAACAAAGAAAGGTAACCAGTATATACTCACAATCTTAGGCCCTACTACCAGGTATCCAGAGGCCTTTCCTTTGAAAAATATCACTACTAAAACCATTGTATCCAAGCTTACCAACTTGTTCACTAATTTTGGCATTCCCCAGGAAATTCAAAGTGATCAAGGCTCAAACTTCACGAGTGATCTCTTTAAAGCAGCACTAAAAGAACTTCAAATCACCCAGACTCTTTCAACTGCCTGTCACCCGCAAACACAGGGCGCCCTAGAAAGATGTCATCAAACACTTAAATCACTTCTTAGAAAATTTTGCTTCGAACAGGACCAGGAATGGGATGAGGCCTTACCTTGCATGTTATTTCCTATCAGAGAAACCCCTAATGAATCCACTGGGATTTCTCCCTTTGAAATGCTGTTTGGCAGGAAAGTGAGAGGACCACTAAGACTGGTGAAAGATAAGCTTCTCAACTCGTCCTCTCATAGGCTTGTAACTGTCACCCATTACTTGGACAACTTAAAGTCCACTCTCCATAAAGTCCATACCTTTGCCAGTAAGAATCTGCAACATGCACAACAAACCATGAAAGCAGCATTTGATAAGAACTCTGCTGTACGGTCTTTTCAGGAAGGCGATAAAGTACTAGCTTTCATCCCTATTCCTGGATCCCCCTTGCAAGCAAAGTGTCACGGTCCTTATGAAATAGTAAAGAAAGTGAGTGATGTCAATTACATAATAAGTACACCTGTCCGCCGTAAATCCACGCAGTCAGTACACATCAATTTAATTAAGCTGTATAAGACCAGAAGCACTGCACAGGACTATCCTGCTAGAAATGTCCACCCTATCTGTTCCAACACGGTGACTAATGTAGATATGGATCTTTCCTGTAACACGAAAGATACCAGCAACACTTAAATACTCTCTAACTTAAGCACTTATCTTAGTTCCTTATCGCCATCCCAACCTCAAGACGTTACAGCTCTCATTTACAAATACTCTGAGGTGTTTGGTGACCACCCTCGGAGATGTACCCTTCTGTCCCATGACATGCAACTCACCCTAGGAACCTCACCTATACGGCAGGCACCTTACCGACTCCACCCACAGAAACGCCAACAAATGCAGAAGGAGGTCAACTACTTACTTGAGCAAGGGTTGGCGGTTCCAAGCAACTCTCCCTGGGCATCACCTTGTCTTCTTGTCCCCAAAAAGGATGACCAACTACGCTTCTGCACCGACTACCGCCGGGTGAATGCTGTAACGGTGCCGGACGCCTACCGCTTGCCACGGGTAGATGACCTAATCGATGAGGTGGGACAGTCTAAATTCATTACAAAACTTGATCTTCTCAAGGGGTACTATGAAGTTTCCCTCACGGAAGATGCCTAACAAATATCAGCCTTCATAACTCCATTCGGGCTCTTTCATTTCTTAGTGGCTCCATTTGGAATGCGTAATTGTCCCGCCACCTTTCAAAGAGCCATGAATCAACTAATACAAGGTATGGCTGGTGTGTCGGTGTACATTGATGATGTGCTCTTGTTCTCGAACAGCTGGGATGAGCACAACTCACAACTGGCCGAACTGTTGAGACGACTACAAGAGGCGAACCTTACCGTGAAACTGGCGAAGTCACACTTTGGCGGGGCCAAAGTCCTCTACCTTGGACACGAAGTGGGGCTTGGCTGTGTTCGTCCGAAGACTGCGAACGTGTCCGCCGTCTTGGACTTTCCAGTACCCACCAACAAGAGGGAGATACGGCGCTTCCTAGGGATGGCAGGCTTCTACAGAAGATTCTGCCCGAACTTTGCCTAAGTCGCTGCCCCTCTCACCAAGCTCACCGGTGGGCCTGTGGAATGCCACTGGGATCCGGCATGCCAGGAGGCCTTCAACCAGCTGAAAAACCTACTGGCGCAAGGACCCGTCCTGCAAGCACTGGACTTAACAAAGCCCTTCACCCTCCAAACTGACGCCAGCCACATCGCCTCAGGGGCTGTCCTTCTCCAGGAAAAGGATGACGCCCTACATCCCATCGCATACCACTCGGCCCAGTTCAACTCTCACCAAATCAACTACAGCACCATCGAGAAGGAGCTTCTGGCCATCATCCAAGCCATCCAGAAGTCTCAATGCTACCTGCAAGCCGGTGGTCAGCCGCTGCAGATCTACACCGATCACAACCCATTGACCTTCCTGCAACGCAACAAATTCACCAATCAACGTCTGCTCCGTTGATCCCTTCTGCTTCAACCCTACATCAGCCTTCACCACATCAAGGGCTCACAGAATGGGATTGCAGATGCTCTATCCCAAAGCCACGAGGACCTCCCATCAGCTGGCCCACTACACTCCTCCCTCGTTACGTCGTCCTCAAGGGGGGAGGTATAATGGCCCTCAGGCTTTCGTGGAGCTTCACTGCCAGCCTTCGAGCTCAGGACGAGACAACAAACTTCCTTCACTCAACATTCGGTGAGCCGAGGCTTCAACTCACCGCCTCATCACCACAGGGCTCACCAACCGGGCCGAGCCGCTGTCTCGAAGCACCAACCCCGAGCTTCACTGTCACGCCAGTCACCAACCCCAAGCACACCTCTTGCCTCCCGACTTTCACTTCGGCAGTCTAAACCCAAACAGCAGAGGACTCGCTCCTCTCTCCCGGGAGCAAGTTTAGACTCACCAACCTCACACTCTCACTTGTGATACACCTACCATAGACAACATATCCCGTGCCACAGTAACATTATTTTCATTGTGTTTTGATGTTCATTTTGTAAGTTAAGTTCTTTAATATAATAATTGTTGGGGACTTAGTGTGTGCCTTCATCCCTTAATTTTCATTTGTGTGTCTGAGGGTCACCATCCCCTAGCATATTCCAGTACTGCTCGTGACATGACCAATACTTGAGGATGTTAATAGATCCTGCAGGGACGCCACAGAACGCCTGACTTCTGACCTCTCTAAGATATCTGATTAGGACAGAAAAAAACTTAATGGAGAAATTGAAGTTTTTAAAATTGAGTTTTTGAGACATAGAAAAAATGCTTCAAAACTCCATTTCTCCCTTTATCAATGCAATACAACTTTCCGGGCAACTTTTGTTTCCATAACACTCGGCTGTTACCCTCTTCTACACTGTAGTGATATTCATGACTATCCTCGGCCTGTTCTTTACTTATAATCTAAACTGGAAACATTTCATCTCTTGCTAAAATAGCTTCTATGAAGTTAAACCTTTTTTGGCTTCGCCACTTTTCCTCATCCCTTAACTGCAAACTCTGCACAAGGGCTTTATTCTCCCATATATGGAATACTCTTTTTTGTGAGCAATAGAAGGATAAACTTTTCGTTTTTTGGACTCGATATTGATCCTCTTCTCTGATTGTCTTTGTGGGATAACATATTATCTTAGCTAGGACACATACACTAGCTAACATACAAACAACTCCGTGGTACGACAACTGCTAGTCACACCCCACACCAGGCAACGCTATTGTATCAGATCAGCGGAGGCAAGCCAGGTCAGATACAAAGAGCGCAACAAAGCCATGTTGCGCTCTTTGTATTTAAGCCAATACATCTACAAAACGTACATCCTGTGTTTGTTGTGCTCACCTCTATCACCAGAAGAACCTATAAGACGGTGCTACCTTAAACAACACGAACATAGCGCAGTGAGTAATCAGTTTTGGTGATATGTGATGGTACACCCTGCCTGCTTACCCACGCCACTAGTCACCAGTTTCATTTCGTCAGTACAGCTCTTCTACAGTGCTACAGTGCCTTACAGTGAAGTGTACGTGTGTGTACCGTTGCTTAGTACAGTACAGTGCAATGGTACAGTGTTTGTCAGTGTTAGCATAAGGTCGCCCCTGGGGCACTAGTACATAGAGGGGGAAATAGCATCACGCCGCCTGGCATCAGGAGCCCAGCAGGGCGACAAATAACTCCCCTCATCGCTGACACAGCATTGTCAAACGCTCCCCTAGCCAGCTCACCGCCGCCACGCAAAATACCACACACTGATCCATGTTGCACACGGGGCCGTATTTATTTCTGTGAGAAGACTCCGAGGGGTTGACCTGGTCTAAAGCAGAAATAAATGCCACCTGGTAAGAGACAGGGACTAAAAGTTCCAGAGAACCAGCCAGACACAGTGACAGTAGCTTCAGACATGGCTGAAGCACACACATCACCCGATTTAATCTCTTTCCCTCAACACAAGAAGCGCCGAGATGAACTGAGACGCGAGGAGGATGAACGCCGAGAGGAACAGCGACGCCAGGAGGAACGACAGCGAGAGGAACAGCGACAACAGGAGTTTGCTGCTTTGTTATCTGCTTTCAGCCAGCAGATGACATATCTTTCTGCTGCTACATCGGGAGTGACATCATCCTGCACGCCACCTTCCCACTCCTCCTCCTACTCATATCCTTGCACCAGCTCACGTCATATCGCTACCACCCCTCCTACAACCTGACACTTCTTACCAGGTTTTTCGGGATTGGCGTAGACGGTGTCGGCATTACTCAATGATGGCAGACTTAGCTACGCTACCTCTGAGTAAGGTTCACAAACAACTTCGTACCTGCCTCAGTCCTGAAGTGCTGCTACACATACTCCACTATCGTCTTCGGATTCCAAATGACTTTACACCCATTGAAAACATCATTACCACGCTCGATGAGTAATTCAAAGCCCAGACTAATGAGGCTTTATGTCGGCGTGAATTGTTCAGCTGCCGCCAAATGAGCGGTGAACAATTTAATGAATTTTTTGTACAAGTCAAGAATCTCGCGGAGGCGGTGGATGTTTGCATAGGAGGCCATGCTGACTGTGAATCGACTCAACTCAAACAGGTGATACTGATGGGAGTGAGCGACCAGGAGTTGGTTCAGGAGCTCATAGATATAATACCGACTCATTCACCGGATCAGGTAGTACAGCACTGCTACATGTATTAGGCAGCCAGACGCACAGCCAGTGCTATCACTCTGCTGCTCGTGCTATTTCCTCATACATGAAGGGGAAAAAAGCGAAGCAGCGTAATTCTTTTTCGTCTTCCACGACATCTATCTCCCGATACGTCTTCATGTGACTGTTGCGGCCATTCTCACGCCAAGGGTCAATGCAAGGCGGCAGACAACATAATGTGGTAACTGCGGCAGGAAAGGACACCGCGTTAACTCTCCCCGGTGCCCCGCCCTCAGTGCTACATGTCGGAGATGCGGCAAACGCGGCCACTTTGACCGGTATTAGGTAAAGGTAAAGTGGGGGGCTTACGCTGTATCAGCGCGTGGCTGCGGGCGCTCATCTCCCACCTCCTTGGCCTTTGAGCCTGTGGTGGAATAGTCCCTTACCCCGGGACATGGGGCCAGCATGAAATCCGGGTTTCCACAGTTTACCTTCCCTAGGTTGCCCTAGGTACCCATTTATCGACCAGTGAAGGATGAAAACCTGGGTGAGGTCCGCGCCGTCCGCGTCCGGGATCGAACTCGGGCCCACGGATTCGTAGCCAGACGCGCTGGCCACTGCACCGTGGCGGCCACTCCACAAAGCCTTCAAGACCCGACGAAACGCAGACAGGGAGCAATACACCAGTACAGCCTTCTAAGGGAAAGGGCGCCGGCAATATCCGCCGTATCGAAGACAGCAGACCTTCTGACACGTCTCCGTCCGTTGTGGTCAAGATTACCCACAATAAAGGCACAAGTACGCTTGCTTTGTTGCCTGATACCGGTGTAGACTCAACCATTATAGACCTCGACCACTTAATCTCCATCGTCTTAACACTGGAGGACCTTCACCTGACTAAACAGACGCCGATCTACGGTGCTGACGGTTCACCCATGCTGCCAGCCATCGGTTCTATACCGGTTCAACTAGAGGTGAATAGGAAAGGTATCCAGGAGTGGATTCACGTACATCCCAACATACCTGTTCCCCTCTTATCATACAAGGCTTGTAGGGAACTCGCTCTTATCCCTGAACAATTCCCCAACCTCATCGCACAGGTAACTCACGCGGCGGTGCAGAGTGGTGCCACAGAGCGGCACGGCAAGAACGGCAACAATCACCACGCCGATCCACCACCTCCCCCTTTTACCTGTTTGACCACTCCTGCTCAAGCCAGATCGCATTTCTTGACGATTCTCTTGAAGAAAGAAGACCTTCAGAGGACCCCACTATGGCCTAAGATAGGGCCACCGATGCGAAACCACCTGCGAGAGGACGCTCAACCCTTCGCAATTCACACCCCACTGCAGATTCCACTCGCATACCAAGAAGCAGTCAGGCAGGAACTTATGAGCATGGAGGCTCAGGGCGACACACCTTCAGCTTGGTGTCACCCACTCGTCGCAGTACTCAAGCCAAACGGAGGCGTGTGCATCACTACCGACTTATCCAAGTTGAACAGTCAAGTCTCATGGCCTGCTCACCCATCTACGCCTTTCGCCGCCATCTGAAGTGTCAAACCGGGTAACAAGTTGTACACTACAGTTGATACCCTTCATGGCTATTGGCAAATGGAATTAGCGGAGGAAGACCAACACGTGACGACATTCATCACACCCTATAGTCGCTTCAAATACCTTAGGGGTCCAATGGGTTTTGCCGCTACTGGCGACGATTTCTGCCGCAGAGGCGACGCCGCACTTCAAGGCATTACTAACTGCGTAATGGTGGTAGACGACGTCCTTATCTACGACGAAGAGCTCCTGCCACACCTACACCGAGTTAACTACGTCCTTGCTCGCTGCCATGCTCATGGCATTACTCTCAACGCGAAGAAGTTCACTCTCGCTAGGCCCGCTGTTTTGTTCTGCGGATTCATGCTTTCCATGGACGGGATAGCTGCCGATCCTGATAAAGGGCCATCGCAGAATTCGCCACACCAGCTAATACCACCGACTTACGATCCTTCATGGGGTTGGTAAATCAGCTGGCAGAGTTCTCCCCCGAAATATTCACCGCAGCACACCCACAACGTCTCTTCATGAGTCCAAGTCGAACCTTCACTTGGACTGTGGATCACAACAATGCTTTCCAGAGAGTTAAAGAAGCCCTGGCCAGCCCACCGGTTTTGGCTGTGTTTGATCCTCAGCTACCAACCATTCTCCAAACCGACGCATCTAGACTCTTCAGCACTGGCTACGCCCTCCTCCAAGACCACGGTGGAAGCAAACTCCGACTCATTCAATGTGGCTCACGCTTCCTGACTGATACGGAAACACGCTACGCCACAATTGAGTTGGAGCTGTTAGCTACAGTATGGGCCACGTTCAAGTGTGGGTACTACCTCAAAGATCTTCAAATATTCGAACATGTGACGGACCACCGGCCACTTATACCCATACTCAACAGCTACACACTGGATGCAGTTGAGAATCCACGGCTACAGCGACTGAAGGAAAAGCTGTCACCGTTCTCCTTCACAACTCGCTGGCGTGCAGGCAAGCAACTTTGCATCCCAGATGCTTTGTCTCGCCACACAGTCAGCACGCCCACAGAAGAGGACGACATGCTATCCGACGTTTCAGCTCACTTGGCAGTTGCCGTGTGAGAAGTGCACTCACTCGTTTCGCCTGATACACAACAAGCCACCGCTGACATGCAGCTTCAGGAACTCCAGCAAGCGGCACGCACTGACGAGACGTACGTCCGGCTGCTCAACTCTGTTCGCAATGGGTTCCCCACACATCGTTATGACCTTCCCAACTCTCTCCTCGGCTTCTGGAAGATTCGTGATGAGCTATACTGCGATGGTGATTTGGTCTTGTACGGCCCACGCATCATAGTATCTGCAGTGTCTCGCAAGTCTGTACGACAATACCTGCGCGACAGCCATCGCGGAGCCGAGGCCACGAAACGTAGAGCCAAGCAGACAGTGTTCTGGCCGGGCATAAACTCAGATATCACCAACGCCGTACGTACTTGTGAGGCATGCCAGATGCTACTTCCAAGTCAGCAGCGAGAAGAGTATAGGAATGACGACCAGCCCAGTTGACCCTACGAGTCTATCTCGGCGGATCACTTTCGAGTCGCAGGGAAGTATTTCCTTGTCATAGTTGATGGTCTGTCCGGATGGCCCGTCATCTTCCCTTGTGGTACAGATACTATGACATTTGCCACCATTCCACACTTCAGCCAGTTCTTCAGTGATCACGGCACTCCAGTCAGACTACGCACTGATGGACGACCCCAGTTTACAGCGAAGGCCTTTACAGACTTCCTACAACGCTGGAAGGTCAACCACATAGTCATGTCACCTCATCATCCCAAATCCAATGGACACGCTGAGGCTGCTGTCAAGTCGCTGAAGCACCTCATCTCCAAAGTGGTGCCCACTAGAAATATGATGTGAGGATTTCGACCGAGGACTGCTAGAATTGAGGAACACTCAACGGCAGCATGATTAGGCACAACAGGATTCACCTGCATCCAGCGCCGCCGCCCACCACTGCCCCAGATGAGGCAGTACACATGGCTTCTCCAGGTCCTCGACATTCACTGCTCTTGTGTCAACACCAGGACACGCCTACATGAAGCTCAAGACCCTACTATGAGCTTTAAGGGGGGATAACACATTAGCTTAGCTAGGACACAAATAACACACAGACAACCCCGGGGTACGACAACTGCTAGTCTCACCCTACGCCAGGCAATGATATTGTATCTGATCAGTGGAGGTAAGCCAGGTCAGATACACGTTCCGTGTTGTGTTCTTTGTATTTAAGCCAATACATCTACAAAACGTGCATCCTGTGTTTGTTGTGCTCACCTTTATCACCAGAAGAACCTATAGGACGGTGCTACCTTAAACAACACGAACAGTCTTCTGGCTTTTTGCCATCTTCGGAATGAGAGACAGAGAGAGAGAGAGAGAGAGAGAGAGAGAGAGAGAGAGAGAGAGAGAGAGACGTGGTATAGACGATGAAAAGGAGGAATGATGAAGAAAAAATAAATGATGACATACAGTGCTCTATATGAGACTTCGCAAGGCCATCTTAAGGGATATGCACCACATCACTAGTGAACACATTTGAGTGAAGAATATCCTCAGCCGCCTCTGCCAGAGATTCTGCTGGGTGGGTATGAGGAATGATATGGAAGAGTGGTATTGGATGTATGAGACGTGCTGTTTGAAGAAGGGTTCCCTGAACCGTCACTGCCCCCATTGCAGTTGAATTAGTCTGGAGCCCTAATGGAAAGGGTGGCCGTAGATGTTGCAAGACCCTTACCTCTTACAACAAATGGGAATAGGTACATCTGTGTAGTGATTGACCACTCTACCACGTGGCCAGAAGCTTATGTAATCCCTGACCAGGAAGATATTATTGCCAAGGTGTTGGTGGAAGAGTTCTTTTGTTGTTTCGGTGTACCTAACAAACTTCACTCTAACCAGGAGGAAATTGAGTCATCGATCCATGCCAGGTGCAGCAAGCTCCTGAGCATTAAGAAAACCCGGACCACCCCTTTGCACCCACAATCAGATGGCATGGTGGAGAGGTATAATAGGCCCCTGAGGTCAGAAGCTGGCCAAGCACTGTATCGATGGACAGTCTGCATGGGATGGGATATTGTCTGCGCTCCTGATGGCCTACTGGTCTGCTGCCTGTGAGACAAGTTATTCGCCAGCGAAGTTGATGTTTGGGTGCGGGCTGCTGACAGGAAGATCTCCAGGGGAGGGCTTCCGAGAAAATGTCTCTAGCTTTGTTCTATGGCTAGAGAAACGATAAGACGAAGTATACCATCAAGTCCGTGCTTCTTTGAAATTTCCATGAAGCAGAGGTACAATGTGAGGGCAAGTCAAGTGAACTTCGAAGAAGGAGATCAGGTGTGGCTCTACAATCCTCAGAGGAAGAAGGGACAGCCGCCAGAATTACAGAGCTCCTGGGAAGGCCTTACTGTATACTGTGGTGGAATGAGTTTCAAACGTGACCTAGAGAATTAAAAAAGGTGGGAGACCCAAGCTCAAGGTTATCCATGTCAACAGATTGTGGAAGTATCACAGTCCGGGAAACTTCACATAGGATGACCATGTCCGACCAGAAGCTAAATAGGATGCCCAAAAGCCGGCCACAACAGATGAAGTCAACAGTGACAGCGGTGATTAAGATTTCTCCGTCTGGGATGAACAGAGGCAACCTTCTAGCGTTGACAGATGTCGTTGGACCACAGCTTGAAACAGAAAGGCAATGAGTAGCAGATGCAGCGAAACTACAGGACCAGGAAATCTTTTAGCAGTCCAGAGGTCAGAGGAGGCACAGACAGTCAAGGAAATTCCAAGACTATGATGTCTTTTATTTAATTTCATATTTGTACACAGTTGTGCTGGAGTGTCGGGACAATATATCTTGAGGGAAGGGACAGTGTTGTGCTGGAAGGTGCTGGAGGCTTCTCAGAGGAGCCTGCAGAGGGGCGGGGCTTGCCCCGAGTCCAGCAACGGGAAGGGGGAGCTTAACATCATTCGGTATGCATCATGAATTGTGTACTGTAAGACAGTGGCTCTTATACTATGTGTCAAGGATGACCAAAGACATTTTGTAATGTAGTAGAATGATTTGGATATAACAGATATTGTATTAAAGGATGCATTCAGCTAACACGAGTCAGTAAGTAGAGAAGAAGTGAATGACAAGTCAGCAGAGAACTCGGTGATGAGTCAGTAAAAAGTAAGGAGTTTATCAGAAGTACGTGTGCACGTATTAAGTGTGAGAGCACGTAAGAAGAATCAAAGAAGAGTTAGTGGCAGGAGTGATAAGAGCAGTCTAGTGTTGGACTCACTATTTTTGTATCAAGCTCTCTCGCACAAAAAATGATTTTTAAATTTCATAGGTTCTGCCCAGTGTTTCCTTCTCTACTGAGTGTTACCTCCACCGTCAGGTGTGGAAGTAGAGGCCGGGTTTGAAGCTTTAGACACAAGCGAGTCTCTAACCGCGACCCTGACTTGGTTTTGCTCAGAGGTCCAACTGTGCAGATCCTTCTGATGCCAAGGCATCATAGGGGTCTGTCTAACCCAATGATGGATGCAGGGAAATGTGGTACCCCTGCATCCTGAGTGGAGCAAGATCAGCCCTCACACTGCTTTTAACTTTGGGTAGCTATACTGGTAGGTTTGCAGATGTGGTGCCTGCCATTTGGACCACTCCTGAGATATACCTTTGGAAGGTTTTATGTGTGGGCTTCAGGAACGTCGACAGAGGATCACCTGTTACCTCGTCTGTCAAATGAGCTCGGTAGTCTAAAGGTGGATATGGTGGTGTTTTCTGAGAAAAGGAGTCTCAGAGAGTGGCGAGACCAGCAACATGGATTTTACTACCATAGGCATCTCCAGCAGAATGCAGCCATCCGTGATAGAAGTTACTCTGGTGGATGAGCGTATAAGGCAACTAAGGCTGAAGCATAGTCTAGGCTTCATGTCTGTTGTTGCAGTGTATGTTCCTACCGAGACATATGAAAGGGAAGTGATGTTCTACGCTAAACTTGACTCTATACTAGACCAACGTCTGTTTTGATGCACTCATTGTCTTAAGCAACTTAAATTCTATCACTGGCACCAAGAGAGCTGGCTACGAACTATGAATTGGTCTCCATGGCTCTGGTGCCAGGAACAACAGCTCTTTCCCTCTAAATCTTGTAAGATACAGAAGGTTGGGAATTGCAGGTTCTTGGTATCAAAGACCAGCGTTGCACCGCTGAATGCCGGAGGAGTAGTGAAGGAGAACAACCACATCCTTGTTAGTACTCTTTGGAGAACCCTCCAGAACTGCAGGGTTTTCCGGAATGCCAAGTTCTTTGTGACCGATCACAGGCCACACTCAAGCTTCATGTCAAGTCCAGAAAGCTTCCAATATGTTACCGCACTGTTTCATCTTGAGAAACTGAAGGATTTGACATGTGCCCAAGAGAAGAGCAATGAGATACCTTTAAATGTGAGACTCTTGAGGCTGCCAAGGAAGGCGATGAGGAGCCCCAAAGGTCACGGAGTGGCTTCACCTCCGTGGAGACGCGTGTCCAGCTTCTTTCCTGTGAATACGGGAGTGAGACAAGGATGCGTGCTTGCTCCGTTACTTTTCATTACTTACATGGACTGGGCACAAAGCAAAGTTGTGGACCAAAGTCAATGTGGAACATCTGTCAGGAATGCTGAGATTATAGATCTTGTTTTTGCTGATGATGCAGTATGATGCAGTATGAGTCACTGAAAGTTCTTGTAGTGGCTCTAAAGGCACTGCTTGAGGAGGCGAAACCCTTGAGATTTCAGGTTTCCTGGCCCAAGACCGAGGTTCAAGTTTTTGGAGGCTTTTTAGATGAAACAGTACAGTCTGTTCAGGTGGGTGGCGAGGCCATTGAGATCTCGGAAAACTTCACATACCTTGGTAAAGGTAAAGTGCTTAAAGGGCTTACGCTGTATCATCGCGTAGCTGCGGGCGCTCATCTCCCGTCTCCTTGGCCTTTGAGCCTGTGGTGGAATAGTCCCTTACCCCGGGACATGGGGCCAGCATGAAATCCGGGTTTCCACAGTTTACCTTCCCTAGGTTGCCCTAGGTACCCATTTATCGACCAGTGAAGGATGAAAACCTGGGTAGGGTCCGCGCCGTCCTTGTCCGGGATCGAACTCGGGCCCACGGATTCGTAGCCAGACGCGCTAGCCACTGCACCGTGGCGGCGCATTTATACCTTGGTAGTGTAGTGCATAATGACGGGTCGAGCCAAGAAGTTGCATAGTGCATTAGCCTGGCCCACGGCATTATAGACTTGCTTAACAGGAATACTTGGCATTGTTCATACCTGTGCAGACGAAGATTCAAGTCGCTGGTAATCCCTGTCCTACTCTACGGTTGTGAGAGAAGGACACTGAACACCGACCTGAAGAGGTGTATTGATATCTTTGGTACTAGATACCTTTGCAGAATCAAAAGATATCGCAGATATAAATTTGTCAAATCAGCGATTGTTCCGTAAGACTGATTCGAGGCTAATTACTAATTAACCGTCCATCCATTAATTAATCGTCCATCAACGCCAACTGCGGCAATATGGGCATGTGGCACGCTACCTTGAGGCCAATCTTGCTTATCAGGTTGTTTCAGAAAGGGATAACGCAGCATGGAGGAAGCCAAGGTGACGCCCACAGAAGTCATGGCTGCAGCAACTCTGTCTCTTGCTGGGGGTGATTTATCATGGGAAGGGAGTCTGCATGGGGACTCGCGAGGCGTGACCACCAGAAGTGGCACCACAGGATAGCTGAAGCGACGCACCCCAGGCATATGTCCTCTATGATTGATTAATTGATGTAGTTATTGCGTATATATATATATACCTGCAGCCTCTGACACGTCACCACAGGCTCCCTCCTGGAGCAGTGAGCACAACTGGGCTCACAGGGGCGGCGGCTAAGGCTGTCAGCATTGTTGTGCAGCTTTCCTGCCCGGTGCACAATCTGGTAATTGTACTGCTCCAATTTTCCCAGCCACCTTGCCAGCTGCCCCGAGGGCGGCGTGATCAGTCCGGATAGTGAACTTGGCTCCGTACAGGAAGTGATGGAAGTGGCCCAGGCTCTTCATCACTGCAGCCAACTCCTTACGGG
>CM035216.1:4180675-4192367 GCA_020233015.1 Callinectes sapidus | reverse complement strand
TTCCACGATGTCAACTAGGCACACACAGTCCAGGCGCACACACTGCCAACGCACAGGCACTATTACATGGCAGTCAGAATATATCTGGGCCAGAGTCTGACGCATCTTCCTGGCCTGTTCCTCTGACAAGTGGGTTGCGCTCCTGCTCGCCAAGTCCTTTTCATGGGGAGGTAGAGCCTCCTCCGCCATCCTCCTTTCCCCAACAACCCCAAGGCGTGGCCCTTCACGCGGCGCCACGGTGGTGGAGGTAACAGGCGTGGAATGATCAGGCGAGGATGCCGGCTGTTCACTTCTCACCCGCATACACCGTGCCTCTTCTGCCGCCTCACAAGTTACATGCCCGGACTTATCACCTCTCACGCCCTGAGCGTCGCCTCCGAGAATCAAGGGCACCTCTTGGTTCCGTACCCTCATCCTTCCCCCTCGGAGATCCACGCACGCTCCCACCCGCGTGAGGTAGTCCAGTCCCAACAAGCATGGGTCCTCAAGGTCAGCTATGAAGACTGGCAGGCACTCCATCACATCTCCCACGCCCATGTTGACTGACACAGGCCCTCTCATGGTAGTACATTCGCCGGTGACACCACACAACAGCTGCGTGGCTTCAGGCACGCCACGTGCATCCACCATGTCCTCCCTGACGAAGGTCCGCTCCGAGCCTGTGTCCACCACCAGCCTGGCGGGGCGCCCGTTCACTGTGCCAGACACTCGCACAGCCGAGGGCGCCGCAGTCAGGCGGCACCTTATTCCCCGTGGGGCCCCAGGACCTCCGGCTGGGATGCAGCCCCGTTGCCCAGCCTGGCCGAGTTTCCCGCCTGCACGACATCCTTAGGCCGCTGGCACTGACTGGTAACATGGTCGGACCGGCCACAGTTCCAGCAGCAGGGCTTGAAAACCATTCGACGTGGCTCCTCCAGCGAACGGGTCCTCCGCCTGCTGCCACACTGGCTCTTCTTATGCCCACGCTGGCCGCACCCCCAGCAGTCTCCTCTGAACTGCTCAGGGCTCGCTTTCCTCCCGCGAGCATTGTCTCGCGCCTGAGCCCTTCTTGCCCGGAAGTGACGGGGTAAGGCGGTGACCTCTTCTGAGTAACGCAGTTCAGATGGTCCCGGGGCGCCGCCTGTAGTGCGAAGGAAGGCCTCAAACTCCAAGGCCCTCGCCAGCGCCTCCTGGAGATCACATGGATGCGCCTGCTTTATGTAGATCTGCAGTTGCCGTTGCTGCAGGGCATCCACAAAGTGGTTGCGAGCCAACACGGCCACCATGTCCTCTGGTGCCGTTGGGTACGCACGCCTGACCAGCGTCTCCAACTCCTGGGCGAGCTGGGAGAGAGGTTCGCCCCGGTTCCTCGTCCTGCTTTTCAGGCTGGCCCGGTACACTTCTGCTTGGTGGTGTTTACCAAACTTCCTCTGTAGTGCCTCTACCACGCTCGTGTGTACCATGCGCTGCGCTGGGGCTAGGTGGGCCAATACCTCCAGTGCTGGTCCTCTCAGACAGGAGACAAGCTGCAGAGCCCGCTCAGCGTCATCCCAGCCTTGAGCGTCAGCCAGGGGCTCAAACTGAGCCAGGTAAGCCTCCCAGGCCACCCGTCCGTCAAACTCGGCTGGTTTCCTCCGCACAGTCCCGCCAGACGTGCCCAAGGGGGGAGGTGGGGAGCGAGGGGGAGTCAGAGCGGGAGCAGGTGTCCATCGGCTGTGTGGTGGCGGAGAGGCTGCGCCGGTGCGCTCACCGCTCCCTGGTCTCAGGCTCGCACCACACCAAGCCCTCACGTCTGCGGGCTCCGACTCGATGCTTCCACGCCTCCACTTCGAGGTGATGGGGACCCACACCGATCCCTCTTCACCTGCCACGGTCTCCCCTCCGCGGTTGCTGGTCTGCTGTTGCACTGTCATCTGCAACGCCACCATCTCTTCCCTACAAGCGACAACAGTCTGTTCCACCGCCTGTGCCTCCTCCCTCATGTACCTCAGTTCAGTCATCACCTCGCTTTTCAGACTGTCACATTGTTCTATGGTGAACTGACGTGCCTCTGCCTTCACCTGTGTGAATCCTGCCGCCAGTTCCTTTATGGCATACTTCAGCACCAAGTTCTCCAAGCCCGAGAGGAATTACTGTGTGACCCGTAAGGAGTTGGCTGCAGTGATGAAGAGCCTGGGCCACTTCCATCACTTCCTGTACGGAGCCAAGTTCACTATCCGGACTGATCACGCCGCCCTCCGCTGGCTGAAGACTCTGAGGGAGCCAGAGGGGCAGCTGGCAAGGTGGCTGGGAAAATTGGAGCAGTACAATTACCAGATTGTGCACCGGGCAGGAAAGCTGCACAACAATGCTGACAGCCTTAGCCGCCGCCCCTGTGAGCCCAGTTGTGCTCACTGCTCCAGGAGGGAGCCTGTGGTGACGTGTCAGAGGCTGCAGGTTCGAGGGTCCCCGAGGAAGCCAACGAGCAGTGGAAGAGAGACCAGCGAGATGACTCGGAGTTGGCTCCCGTGATTGCATGGCTGGAAGAAGGGGAAGAACGGCCTGGCTGGGAAAGCGTGTCACCGCAGAGTCCTGTGACGAAGTGCCTGATGGAGCAGTGGGAGACGTTGCGCCTGGAAGAGGGCGTGCTGCAGCGACGCTGGGTTGATACTGGTCGAGGAGAGGACCGCTGGCTGATTGTCATGCCACGGGCTCGCAGGGAGGAGCTGCTGCGGGAAATGCACGAGGGATACACTGGCGGCCACTTGGGCATGAAGAGGACACTGTGTCGACTGAAGCAGCGTGTCTACTGGGTCGGTCTTCGCAGGGACGTGCGAGACTGGTGCCGTACTTGCAGGGTGTGTGCTGCCAAGAAGGGCCCAGCAAGGAAGACGCGTGCTCCCCTGCAGCTGTACCAGGCTGGGACGCCCATGCAGAGGATGGCAGTGGACATAGCTGGCCCTTTCCCTCGCACCCGAAGGGGCAACCGATTCATTTGTGTGGCCATGGACTACTTCACAAAGTGGCCAGAGGCCTGTGCATTGCCCAACCATGAAGCAGAGACGGTGGCAGAGTTCCTGGTCACTCAGGTGTTCACACGTTTTGGGGTGCCGGGAGAGCTACACTCGGACCAGGGGCGGGAGTTTGAGTCCCGGGTTTTCAAGGAGTGCTGTTCCCTCCTTGGGGTGGACAAGACCCGCACCACGCCCCTTCATCCGCAAAGTGATGGAATGGTCGAGAGGTATAACGCCACACTGGTGGGACAGCTGGCGAGGTACTGTGAAGAGGGACAGCAAGACTGGGATGAGTGGCTGCCTTACATGTTGATGGCGTATCGGGCAGCGGAGCACGAGGCCACGCAGCACACGCCCTCTCGGCTCATGTTTGGGCGTGAGATTCGGCTCCCTGTTGACCTTGCCCTTGGGAGGCCCCCAGATGAAAGGCTGCCCACGGTACAGTCCCAGTATGCTGTGGCGCTTCAGCAGCGGTTGGAGGACACCAGGCAGCGGGTGAGCAGAAACTTGAAGCTGGCAGGGCACTCCATGTGGCAGTGACATCAGCAGCGGGTTCGTGAGGCCGTGTTCTCATCAGGAGACCGGGTGTGGTTACACAATCCACGCAAAAAGAGAGGTCTGTCTCTTAAGCTACAGAGTCAGTGGGAAGGACCTTATACGGTGACTGAGGTCCTCTCAGCCGTCACATACCGCCTCGCACCACCTGGAGCTGGCCGGAAGTCTAAAGTGGTGCATGTGGACCGTCTGTGGAGGTATGCTGGAGATGCCACTTTTTCCTGGGAGGGCCAGGATGACGCTGTCCAAACTCCTCCCTCACCTGGGAGTGAGAGTGGTGACGACCCTGCTCTAGACAGCGATAGCCAGGGTGAAGGGAGCAGTGACAGAGGTGACAGAAGTGACAGTGGTGACAGCGATGGTGAGGCCCAAGGACAGGTGTTTGAGAATAACCGGCCTACCAGGGCTCAGAGACCACCGCAGTGGTTAAGGGACTATAGAAATTTAGTTCTTGTGTAGGTTTAGATGTAGAAGTGATCTATTTTTATTTTATTCTGTTTAGTTTATTTTCTTTTGTAAAGAGTTGAGGACGGCCGGGTAGTGTTACAAACCCATGTATGGGGGGGGGGTAGCCGTGGCCGTGGGTATGTGTGTATGTATGCGTGTGGTGGGCGTGAGAGTAGAAAAAGAAGCAACGGGTCTGGGACGGGAAGGAGAGAGAAAGGCATACCGGAGCGAGGCAGATGGAATGTTGACGATTCAGCAAATCGTCCCGGTGACAGGCAGTGACGGGAGAGAGCAGAGAGAAGACAGTTGGGGCCCAGTGAGGAGGACAGAGGGAGGAACCGCGTGAGAGTGCTGCCTGGCTTCCCCTCGTTCCTGGACAGATATATTCTGACTGCCATGTAATAGTGCCTGTACGTTGGCAGTGTGTGTGCCTAGTTGACATCGTGGAAGCCTGCTGGGAGGCCGTGAATGAGGTGTGAGGTGTGAGGAGGCCCGAGCTGCCGCCTTGCTGTGTCGTCTTGCTGAGCGCGCCTGTGTCATTGTGTGAGGCGTGTCACGGTCCCCCGTGTTACCTGTAGTGCTTGCTGAGTAAACTAGCCAAAGTGAACTGTGTGTGTTTGCTTTGTCCCCCATTTTGAGCTGCTATAGGTACACTTCGCTACACTTGCCCATCCGAACCGTGTGGAAGTTATGCAACCCCCCTATGCCCTGTTGCCCTGCTTGTGCACCTGGGAGGCCTGTGTGAACCCTGTGGCCTGAGACGTGCTGCTGAGGGCAGAGAGAGGGTGTGAAGAAGAAACAGGGGGGTGAACGTAACAATATATATATATATATATATTATATATATATATATATTATATATATATATATATATATATATCTATATATATATATATATATATATATATATAATTATATTGTTACGAATCCATGTATGGGCGGGGTATGGCCGTGGATATGTGTGTCTGTATGTGCATGGTGGGCTTGAGTCTAGAGTCTAGAGTCTAGACCAATGGTTCCCAAACTGGGAGCCATATAGAAGAATGTAGGGGGACTATAATCTGAGGCTATGCATAAATAAAAACCAAAGGAGTTTAGCGGGTAGGTAACAAGTGGAGGGAACTTACAAGTTCAGTACAGGTTTGTGCAATGCCTTGCTGCCAGACACATGAGTAATACGTCCCTTTTTTTTTTTAATGTGATCCTGTGTTCTTGACATAAAACAAGACATGGGGATGTATTAGGGAAGCAAGATAATTTTAACTCAACATAATTCTAATCTAAGGCTTCCTAAGCTGTGTATTGTGTATGATAACCTGGTCTTGAATCTTACGTATCAGCAAGGATGTTTATATTATTCAGTTAACCACACATTCACAGTTGCAGCATTGATCACTGTGTGTACCTCCCCATATAATCAGTTTCATCCCACCTGTGAATACTTCAGTATTATATGAACTCCAGCCAACACTTTACCACTTTAATGGTAAGTAATCCCTGCATCATGAAGTATATTAAGAAGGTAAATAATATCTACTCTATTTATGCACATTCTATAACTTTTTTGTAACGTAAAATCTAACTTCCTTTCAACCTCATATTTACGATTTTATTATTCTAATCATGGGTGATGACATATGTTAGAGGTGTTAGAAATAACAGTCTTTTGTTTGTGTATTGCAGCTACAGTGATGGCTTCTAATAAGAAACGCAACTATGATGACAACTACCTGGATTTTGGATTTACAAGCATCACTGATAAAGGTGTAGTGAAACCTCAGTGTGTGATTTGTCACAAAATACTCACAGCTGAATCACTAAGGCCCAGTAAGTTTAGATTACATCTAGAAACAAAGCATCCTCAACATGTTGGCAAAGATCTTTCCTTCTTTAGTCGACAAGAATTGAGCATGAAGAGACAGCGACTTGATGCCAGTGGTTCCGTTCATCAACAAAATGCTGCCGTAGTGGAGGCATCATTTCTTGTATCCCTTGAAATAGCAAAGAAAAAGAAGCCTCACACAATTGGGGAGGAATTCATTTTGTATGCCATGTGCCAAAACAATGGTAAAGCTTGATTTGGGTGAGAAAAGTGCTGAAAAGCTTAATGCTATTTCACTCTCAAATAATACAGTGCAACTCCGAATCTCCCAAATATCTGATGGCATCAAAGAGCAGGTGATACAGGAAATTAAAAGAGCTGGATTATTCAGTATTCAAATTGATGAGTCCACTGACGTCCAGTCTTGCTCACAACTCCTGGCTTTTGTAAGGTATGTTCATGATGAGGATCTGAAGGAGGAATTCTTGTTTTGTGAGCCTCTTGAACAATCTACAAAAGGTGAAGATGTAATGCAGAAACTTACAGAATTCTTTGAATCTGAAGGTCTTGACTGGGGCAATCTCTGTGGGATATCCACAGACAGGGCTCCAGCCTTGTTAGGTTCTCAGTCATGTTTTGTTACAAGAGTTAAACAAAAAGCACCAAATGCAATCCCCCTTCACTGCATGATCCACAGGCAAGCTCTTGCATAAAAAACGCTACCCTCAGAATTACAGGACACTCAGAATACAATTATAAAGACAGTTAACTTTGTAAAAGGTAGTGCTCTTAACACGCCTTTTCAAGAGAGTCTGCCAAGATATGGATGCAGCTCATGAGACCATCCTATTTCATACAGCAGTTCGCTGGCTATCAAAAGGAAATGTAATTCAGCGTGTATTTGAGCTCAGAGAAGAGATCAGCCTCTTTCTCAGAATACAGAACAAGCAAGATTTGTTGTCAGCATGGTCTGCAGAAAGCTTCGAAATACGGCTAGCCTATCTTGTTGACATATTTGGACAGTTGAACACACTGAACCTGGAACTCCAAGGGAAATGAAGCTTGATAATCGATTTTGTGGACAAAATCAAAGCTTTCATTCGTAAGATGGAGAATTGGAGGCGCAAAGTTGGAATAGGAAACCTGGCAATGCTGGAGACAGTGTCAAAAATTGTAGAGGAGTGTGATGCTGCTATGCAGAACTTGATTACCCAACATCTTGAGGCCTTGGAAGGGGAATTTAAAAGATACTTCCCAGATATCCAAAGCCTAACTTCTCGGCTAGTAAGGGCCCCCTTCACTGCTCCAGTGACATGCATTCCTGATGACAATGATGATGGCCAAACTGAGCTGTTGACACTTCAGGAGGATTCAGGAGATAAGGTTGAAACTGAATCTCTCACAGTATTTTGGTCATCAATGGCAGCTTCATACCCAAACTTATGTGACTTAGCTTTTCGCCACCTCCTACCATTTTCATCAACTTATTCCTGTGAGGCTGCATTATCTCAACTACTCCACATTAAAATGAAATATCGCAACAGACTTGAAGTGAAGCATGACCTACGGTGTGCTTTAAGTGAAACAAAACCAAGAATCAAGAAGCTTGTTGATATAATCTGCAACATCACCCTTCACACTGAGTAGAATGGGATTCAAAAGTGAAGGAAACATGAACCTGGCATGAACGTTCAGAAGCAAAATTTAATGGTCTGGGAGGAGGTGGGTGTGTGGCCACTGAAGGCCATGGTTGTGGCAGTTAATTATGACTCCCTATGATAGCATTTCACTTCAGAATTACAAAGCTATCAGATTTGTAAGATTCAAAGATCAGATCACATTGCGTGGGATTAATACACTTTTTCAATCCAGTGGAATTTTTTTTTTTTTTTTTTTTTTTTTTTTTTTTTTTTATGCTGAAACAGATTTTCACAATAATGCAACTTTTAATTACTCTACGTATGAGTTTTTTTTAATGTGCATTATATTACTTGTTTAGTACCATTTCAATAATTATATGAGATTCAGCAAAGGCAAAATACAAATTTCTTTATTAATAATTAACAAAAGAAAAAATAACAAATGGAATCAATAAAATTACAGGATTGGCTAGAGTGTTTTTTTATGGCCCTAATGAATTTAGGACTGTAGACAGTCACGGTAGTCACAGGTTATGGTTGGTGGGGGGCGGGGGCATGAGCAAGGATCATGTATGAAAAGTGGGTAACGACCAGAAAAAGTTTGGGAACCACTGGTCTAGACAAAGAAGGGACGAGGAAGAGAGAGAAAGAATTTTGACGAGTCAGAAGATAGTTGCTGGCCAGCAGCAGCCAGTTGTGGGCTGGTGAGGTAGAGAGAGGGAAGAGCCACATGAGAGTGCTGCCTCCTTCCCCTCGTTCCTGGACAGATATACCTTCTGATTGCCATGTAATAGTGCCTGTGCATTGGCAGTGTGTGTGCCAGGACTGTGTGTGCCATGTAATAGTGCCTGTGCATTGGCAGTGTGTGTGCCTGCTGGGGGGCTGTGAAAGAGGTGTGAGGTGTGAAGTGGCCCCACCTGCCGCCTTGCTGTGTGTCGCCTTGCTGAGGCGCCTTTGTCATTGTGTGAGGCGTTATGTCACACGGTTCTCCCCCCATGTTACGTGTACTGCTTGCTGAGTAAACCAAAGTGAACTCTTTGAGTCTGCTTTGTCCCCCATTTTGAGCTGCTAT
This sequence comes from Callinectes sapidus, assembly GCA_020233015.1. Classification (NCBI taxonomy): domain Eukaryota; kingdom Metazoa; phylum Arthropoda; class Malacostraca; order Decapoda; family Portunidae; genus Callinectes; species Callinectes sapidus. The sequence continues at coordinate 4,183,859 of CM035216.1, read as the reverse complement.
AGGTATACTTCGCTACACTTGCCCATCCGAACAGTGCGGAAGTTATGCGATCCCCCTGTGCACTTGTGCACCTGGGAGGCCTGTGTGAACCCCTTTGGCCTGAGATGTGCTGCTGGGGGCAGAGGTAGGGTGTGACAAAGGGGGTTAACGTAACAATATATATATATATATATATATATATATATATATATATATATATATATATATATATATATATATATATATATATATATAATGTTACAAACCCATGTATGAGGGGCCCGTGGCCGTGGGTATGTGTTTCTGTATGTGCGTGCCAGGCTTGAGTCTAGACAAAGGGATGGGGAAGAGATAGAGAAAAAGGAGATTTTGACAAGTCAGCAGTTGGTTGCTGGCAAGCCATAGGCAGGGAGAGTGAGCCGAGCGAAGGCAGTTGCGGTCCGGTGAGAAGGACAGAGGGAAGACCTGCCGAGATTGCCACCTCGCTTCCTCTCGTTCCTGGACAGTTATACCCTCTGACTGCCATGTAATAGTGCCTGTGCGCTGGCAGTGTGTGTGCCTAGTTGACATTGTGGAAGCTTGCTGGGAGGCCGTAAAAGAGGTGTAAAGTGTAAGGTGGCTCGACCTGCCACCTTGCCATGTGTCACCTTGCCGTGCGCGCCTTTGTCCTTGTGTGAGGCGTTGTGTCACACGGTCCCCCCCGTGTTACATGTTACGTGTACTGCTTGCTGAGTAAACTGAGTAAACTGTGTGTCTACTTTGTCCCCCCATTTTTAGTTGCTATAGGTACACTTCGCTACACTTGACCATCCGAACTGTGTTGAAGTTATGAAACCCCCCTGTGCCCTGCCTTGCCCTGCCTGTGCACCTGTGTGGCCTGTGTGAACCCTGTGGCCTAAAACGTGTTGTTGGGGGCAGAGAGAGGGTGTGAAGAAAGGGGAGTTGACGTAACTGTGGTGTCAGGAATGGGATATTTGATGGTGCCAAGTGACTAACCGAGTGTTGTAATAGCAAAATGGAGGACGAACGCAGACAACAAGATAGCGGGGATGACGCCTGTGTGTCTGCAAGCGAGGCTAATGACGTCATGTTGGCCGGAGAGGAAAATTCAGCATTGATGACGATGTTTCAAGCCCTAATGACACAAATGAAGGAGCAGGCGGTGACAATATTAGACCAGCAGGCAGAACAAATAAGGGAGGTGGTGGCAGGATTCTCACAAGTGAGGGAAGAAGTTGTGGCAGCCCAAGAGCCCCCTGAGTTGGAACGGCAGCTGTGTGGCGTGACTGGCCACTGTATAACGCTACCAGGTCCCGTGATGTCTACGATCACGGTGGGTGGCGATGAGGAAAATCTTCCAGTCTTCGTGGCCGACATGGAGAAAGCCTGTCTGTTGGGGCTGGACTCCCTGTTTCGGAATGCAGCATGTGATGACCTAGGATGGATGCAGAGGCAGGTAACACTGATCCTGGAGGGCGCTGCTGAGCAGATGGAGAGCCTCGTGATGAGTTCAGATGTCGAGGACGAGAGACTGGCGCTGCACATCCGAGTCGTGAGGAGAGAGGCGGCAAACGCCACTGAGGAAGCCTGTGGAGGTCATGCAGCGGTGAATAGCTGCGATGATGAGGTGAATGGCGGCGCGATAAAGGCGGGCCCCGTGGGGAGCGAACGGAGCGAGGCTGGCCAGTGGTGGGGCAGCGGTCGGCACTTCAACCCTGACATCACTATGGTGTTGGGGGTGATGGAAGAAGGCGAGCAACCGCGTAAGGAGGAATTGTCGCCGAAAAGTTCTACTACCAAGGACTTGGTGGAGCAGGGGGAAATGTTGCACGTACAAGACGGCGTGTTGCAGAAGGGCGTGGAGGATGCAGCTACGCACGAATGTCTGTGGCTGCTGGTAAACCCTTTCTCCCTGCAGTTTGAGTTGCTGGAGGAGGTACATGCTGGCGTCTCTGGTGGGCACTGGGGGCGTAGGAAGACTCTGTGCCGCCTGTGCTGGATTGGCACGGGACAGGGAGTGGAGAGGTGCTGCAAGCTGTACCACATTGGCATCGCCGAGAAGGAATCGGGGCAACGCACCAGGGCAGCGCTGAGGTGGTACCACTTCGGCACCCCATGAGAGAGGATGGCGGTGGATATCGCGGGGCCACTGCCGTGTAAGCCCCGAGGTAACCGCTACCTCCCTGAGGGTACTGGACGACCGCCTGGGGAAGAGCTACCACAGATGTCGCCTGAGGTTGTGGCAGCGTTGCAGCAGCGCTGATACCAGCCGCGCGCCGGGGACGTGCAGATAATGTGGAGGACCGCGTCTGTTTGTACAATCCGCGCGAGAAACGAGGCCTCGCCCCGAGGCCGCAGAGCAACTGGGAGACCCCATGTACTGTCCTTGAGCGGCTCTCAGACATCATCTGCAAGCTGGGCGATGGCACACGTAAGCAGCTGCGCATTGTCCACGTTGACCGTCTGTGGAAGTATGCAAGAGATGTCACCTTTTCCTGGGAGGGCTAGGATGGTACCTACTGTCCAAACTTCCCTCACATGGGAGCGAGAGCGGTGACGACCCCGTTCTAGACAGCGATGGCCAGGGTGAAGGGAGCAGTGACAGTAGTGATGGTGAGACCGAAAGACAGGTCTTTGAGAATAACAGGCCTACCAGGGCCCGGAGGCCATCACAGTGGTTAAGGGACTATGTAGTAATTTAGTTATTGTGTAGGATAAGGTGTAGAAGTGATTTATTTTTATTTCATTCTGTTTAGTTTATTTTCTTTAGTAGGGAGTTGAGGACGGCCGGGTCGGCCTTTTTCCAAGTGGAAGGGGTAGTGTTACACACCCATGTATGGAGGGGGCCGTAGCCATGGGTATGTGTGTCTGTATGTGCGTGGCGGGCTTGAGTCTAGATAAAGAAGGGACGGGGAAGAGAGAGAGAAAAGGGGAATTTTGACAAGTCAGCAGTTGGTTGCTAGCAGGCCGCAGGCAAGGAGAGTGAGCCCAGCGAAGGCAGTTGCGGTCCGGTGAGAATATACATACATATATATATATATATATATATATATATATATATATATATATATATATATATATATATATATATATATATATATATATCTATCTATATATATCTATCTATATATATCTATCTATATATATCTATCTATATATCTATATATATCTATATATATCTATATATATATCTATATATATCTAT
>CM035216.1:4118835-4180575 GCA_020233015.1 Callinectes sapidus | reverse complement strand
TATAATATATATATATATATATATATAGTTACGGCGTCGGCTAGTCTAGTGTGAAGATAGCGGTGGCAGTGCTGCAAAACTGGCAATGTTGACATGGCTGCAGAAGTGGTAAAGATGGCAGGAGCCTCCAGCCAGGTGGATAGCTCGTCTCTGATTGGCTAGTGGCCAGCCAATCAGGGATGGACCGGAGATGTCCTTGCCGTATTCCAGACCCGCTCCCGAGCAGAATATAGCCGAACTCAGATATAGCCAACCGCCCCCTCTCCCGGGAGGAAAAGACGGCCGCGGGTAGGTGAGGGAGTCACCCTGGACCAAGGATTTTAAGATTATAATATCCTTGCCCTGGACCCTGCGATGAACACCGCCTGCTCTCACTCCAGCTCTGAGTAGCCACCCCTGTTTGAAGAGGACGTCTCCCTTTCCTTCTCCCTGAGAAGAGGCTACCAACTGCACTATTGGGGACGCAATCCTACCCTGCTTTGTCTCTGTCCTGTTAAGTACTCTGTGCCACCCTGTATTTACTCTGTTGTGTGCTAGTAAAGTAAGGAAGTTGTACCAAGCCTTTGAATGTCATCCTGCCTCTCTGAGAGTGAGTGAGTGGTGAGTGTGTGCGTCTGTTACCTCGCTTTCTCTCTCTAGCCACGAATCTTCGCCTAGAAGTATCCCTGTGTCTGTGCCGACCCGTCCTGTGCTGACCTGGGAGCTGCCGCTTTTGGTAAGTGCGTACCTGTCGCGGCCGTGAAAGCTGAGTGAGAACAGGGGCCAGTGGAACAATATAAATACACAATATATACAATGAATTATCTTGACGCTAACCCATGATCCGCGGATTACATGCTGTTTTACCTACTGCATGGCATTCAGGTAATGTTTCCCCTGACTGGATAAAGGGGTTGGTAATCCCTATCCGGAAGGGGAAAGGGAACCATCAGGACTGCAACATTATCCACAATGTAACACTGCTCAGCTTACCAGGCAAGGTGCTTGCCCATTCGCTGCTGAAACATCAGAAACCTGAACAGTTTGGATACACTCTCGGTAAGTCGTACAATGGAACCACTTGCGCTCTGGGGACTTTGGAATCTCCTTTAGCTCATAAATTCTCATAAAAAGCCCAGATTGTTAAAAACAAAACAAAACAGATCCTAGTGTTTCACATACTGGCGGAGCGCTGAGTTTCAACAAGGGGTGCCTGCAGCCTATATCGATCTTTGATTCAGAGCATTGAGAGGCACTCTGGGATCTTCTGCGCATAGGTTCGAATACTCACTACGGTCTGAGTGGAGATTGGGCGTCCACTCGGGGTAACAGTCCCCAAGTGGGTGGGCTTTGAGATAGGTCTTCATTAGGTGGTATCCTTTAGCCCATAAACTCCCATGAAAAGCCCAGATTGTTAAAAGAAAGAAAGAAGAAGAAGAAGAAGAAAAAAAAACAAAAAAAAAAACTGACCGGATCTTAGTGCTTCACATACTGGCGGAGCGCGGAGTTTCAAGGGATGCCTGCAGCCTATATTCATCTCAAAGTGTTTAATTCAGTGCATCGAGAGGCACTCTGAGATCGTCTGCGTCTCAGTGGGGTTCCTGAAAAGGATTATTGGTCTATTAACTGGCCTGTATTCCGGGATTGTGAACGCTGTGAAGTGTAGATGGGGCGTTTCAGCTTCTCTGCTGTAAGTACAGGAGTGATGCAGGGATGCGTTATTGGTCCATCACTTTTCAGCACCTGCATGGACTGGGTAGCAGGCAGAGTTGTAGAACATTGTGGAGTTGTGGAACATTTGTCAGCAACACTGAGATTACAGATCTTGTTTTTGCCGATGATACATCAATCTTTGCTGAAGAACTGAAGGTTCTGGTAGTGGTTGTAAACGTACTGCACAATGAGGCTAAACTCTTGGAACTTGTGTTTCCTGGCTCAAGACCAAGGTTCAATTGTTTGGATGCTTACTGGATGAAATAGTATAGTCTATCCATGCGTATAGCGAGGACATTGGGGTCTCGGAAAACTTCACATAGTGCGTGAGGATGATATGTCGAGCCTGGAAGTTGTACGGCGAGTTGGCCTGGCTTAACGCGTTATGGACTCGCTCAATAATATTTTGCGTTGTCAGTACCTGTACAAGTGGACGAGGATTCATGTCTTCAGGTCGCTGGTGATCCTTGTCTCACTCTATGGTTGTGAGACATGAACGCTGGCACTGACCTGTAGAGGCACATTGATGTCTTTGGTAGAAGACTTTTCTTAGCAGGATCATGGGATACCGCTGGTATGACTTTGTGTCAAATCAGTGATTGCTTCGTGAGACTGATTCAAGACCCATTACCTGTATAGTTCGTCAACGCCAACTGCGGCTATATGGGTATGTAGCTCGCCACCCGGAAGCCGATCCTGCTTATCGGGTTGTCATCAAAAGGGATAACCCAACATGGAGGAGGTGAAGAGGGGCGCCCGCAGCTCTTGCCTCGTCTTTCATTGGCAAATTCTTTAGACTGTGATTAGTGAGATATATATTTGTTTGTCTGAATATTAATTAATCTATTTGTTAATAGTTTTTAAAATATAGATATATGTAATTTCCTTAAAGTAAATGTTTTGTTGCATCTTATGACAACGGAAACCTAGTAGGCTTCATCTTTCTTTATTGCATATACATCTATTTATAACAAAAAATCCTCTCAATCAATTTGACACTTAACCAATCTTCTCTAAATGTATAAGAGAAAAGTGAGTGATACGATGTGAGCACCTCGGAGAAGAAGCGGCCTCGGCATATAAACATTGGTCGCCTAAGGTCGCCATGATCGGAATTCCTTCCATGTTTACGTCCAGTTGTGTCGCAAAGGAAGGTCGCTGAGTGTTGGGTACAAGTGACATGGGTAGTGGCTGTTAGAGAGAACCAAACCATTCGTGGAAGAGGTGACGTGGTGAGTGATGAGATCAAGCCATTCACTGTAAACAATTTACTTCGTGTGTGTGTGTGTGTGTGTGTGTGTGTGTGTGTGTTTATTTACCCAGTTGTAACATACAGGAAAAAGGCTATGCTGTTGCTGTCCAGTCTCTATATGTATGAAAATCCAACATTTTTTTTTCAACTGATGAATTGTTCTTGTTTTAACGACCCTCTATCGGTATTTATTTATTTTTTTTTTCAACTTTTACACCAGTCCCAAGCTCTTTTCATACCCTTTCCATTTGTTAGAGCTTTCCATATTGAGTAATTTGAACCCCATATATAACCCCCGCGAATGATTTATTATGGCGTTAGTGATTTTTTTAGATTTACCTAATTTGTGGGAGGCCATTAGCCACCCGGTAATATACCGCGCGTGTGCCATCTCGAGACTAACTGCCTGAATTCGTTAGTACGTGCGTGTGTCAATATTCTGCGTAGGCGCCGAAATTAGTCACGGTGATTGGTTCTTTGGTTTGTCCAGGGGCCACCATAAAAAAATACACATTTTATTCTGCCAATCACAGCCTCTTGAGGACAAGAGGAGGCTTTGTTTCAAATATTCAGATCAGTCTTGGAAGGTGTCGAGCTGTGAAAAGTGGATTGTGCATTACACTCTGATGTCCAATAAGGTAATAACTTTTGGTTAATACATAGAGCCCGCAAGGTTCAGTTAGAGCACCCCAGGGCTAGATTTGATCTCTGCTAGGTTATATTCAGTTATTGTAATGTTTTAGCTTATAGGCCTGCTGGCCACAGATGGTAGTTTCATCGTAAAGGTGAGGTTATTTACTTAATTTTGAATGGTTGTATGGCATAATGATCTACTTTAGTTTGCAGATTATGTGATTTTAATGTTTTAGTGAGTTTTGGGGATACGAGCAAGGCCGAAACTTGTTCGGTTGGCGAACATCATTGGTGCTCGTTAAGGGTGTGCAAAAAAATCGATTCACATAAGAATCGCAATTCTCATTTACTATGATTCAAAATTGATTTAAAATGTTCCAAAATCGAGTTTATTATTTTTTTTTAATCCACTGGCTGTCGGCTTTTTATTTTGAAACGACGCGGGAGTCGGGACGCAATGGAGGAGGAAAGAGAAATTCAACCGGCCCCGTCCTCGTTGAAGGCAAAGATTTGGACTCATTTTGGTTAGGATCCTTTACACACCTCTAGATTGAAGCAGAAATCATGAATCAAATAGTTTTGAATCGAAAATCGATTTTGAATCGAATTGTAGCCCCAAAAATCAGAATCGAATCGAATCGTGAGATAGTAGAAGATTCCCACCCCTAGTGCTTGTTGTGCCTCATTGGTGAGGACGAAGTTATTTCTCCCTGTTAGATTTCAGTCTTTTGTTAATTAATCTGCCTGTTGTTTTTTTTTCGCAAATTATTAGTTTTGGGGTTGGGGGCCGCAAAATGAAAACGATGTAAATTGAATTTTATATATATATATATATATATATATATATATATATATATATATATATATATATATATATATATACAGTCATAGCTCTGCATATGAGTGCTTCAGGATATGAAAATTCCAAGATACAAGCTGGGAAATGAGCCTAATCGTTGCCCAGGATACGAGGAAATATTCACCATGCGAGCTACGAGCATTTAGTTACGCTAAGCCACCACTAGTTTGCAGTGAGTGAAATAAATGAATAAAAAAATATATATAAAACAGAAAAGATAAAAAAAATCTAGTGTTAAGTTGTTTTTAAGTCTCTATTAATTTCCTTGTGTTTATTATGTAAGTTTAATTCTCGTCAGCTGATTTCACTCCTCCCCTCCTCCGCCACCATCTTACGCCTCCACCGTGCGAGTTAACCTACGTACATTTTTTATCACTTGATATTTACACTATTTGTTTATTTATATACATTATCTGTATTTACAATGTTTATTTCAATAACATTGATCACTGTTTTTCTTATTAATGTTAACTTTCTTTCAGTGTACATCAGTACTACTAAACTTCAATTTGCATCTTTTCTCATTTTGGAATGCATTATTCAGTTTTACATGTATTTAAATAGGAAATCCTGTTCCATCATACAAGCAATTTCATGATACGAGCTTAGTTGTGGAACGAATTAAACTCGTATGCAGAGGTATGACTGTGTATATATATATATATATATATATATATATATATATATATATATATATATATATATATATATATATGTATATACATATACATATACAGTGGTACATCTTGATTCGAAGTTAATTCTTTCTTTTTGGCTGTTCAAATTGTGAAAATTCGAATTAGGAAGCAATTTTTACCATTGAATTTAATGTAAAAACATTTAATCCATTCCAGTTTATTTTAAATAAAAGGGGTGTGAAACTCAGGAGTCCCGATGAAGACTAGACAAGCCTCTCCTCGGGTCCCCGCCTTCCTCCTCCCATGCACTAAATACAGGAACACATCGCGTAGTATTCCCCCCTTCCCCCCCTCCCTCCGTCATTATCCTCTTCCATTTGATACGCAAGCAGACCAAGTAGGTTGCCCCCCCTCCCTCCCTCCTCCAGCCACTCACCATCCTCCCCCCCTCTCTCCCTCTTCCAGTTACTCACCATCCTTCCCCCCCCTCTTTCTCTCTCTCTCTCTCTCTCTCTCTCTCTCTCTCTCTCTCTCTCTCTCTCTCTCTCTCTCTCTCTCTCTCTCTCTCTCTCTCTCTCTCTCTCTCTCTCTCTCTCTCTCTTATCTAGTAGAATATATTCTCACAGCATCATTTCCAACAGAAATTATTTTAAGAAAAGTAAATTATTGTATAAAAATGCAAATTATTATATTATTGCTAGTGACCAGAGTAGAAGGCCGCATTGACTGTGGTCTCAGGTAGGAAGTGACCAGGGTTGGGGGCTGGAGTAACCAAGGCAACTAGGGGCCGGAGTGACTTCAAAGCCCTTGCTGAGTCGCAATAGAGAGGTGTTCACGACGGAGAAGTAAAAGCGGGACCGGCCGATTGGCGGGAAGGCGGCGTCGGCCACATGTTTTTGTGTTTGAATGGAGTGTTTGAGTCAAAGGGTGTTCGAATCAAGAGGTACCACTGTATATACATACATATACACATATACACATAGACGTGTGTGTTTACCTAGTTGTATTATACAGGGTTCGAGCAGGGCTCATAGTGTCCTGTTTCCATATCTCCATATATCCAACATTTCCTTGAATTTATTTATATTGGTTGCTGTAACAACCTCCTCTTTTAATCCATTCCAGGTGTCTACAATTCGATGTGGAAAACTACTTTCTTGTGTCCTTTAAACACTGACTCTTTGATCTTCCTTGAGTGTCCTCTCATCTGTCTGGTTTCTTCCTCTATCATCACTAGTTTTGGTTGTCCAGCTTTTCAATACCATTTACTATCAAATATAGAGTTTTTAGATCTCCTCTCTCTCTTCTATCTTGCAGAGTTGGCAGCCCCATTTCTTTTAATCTGTCTTCATATGTTGGCTCCCTTAATTCTGGTACCATTTTTGTGGCAACTCTTTGGGTACTGTCTAATTTCCTTATACAGTTATAACTCTAAATACGAGTATTTCAGGATACAAAAATTCCAAGATACGAGCTGGGAAATGAGCCTAATTATTGCCCTGGATATGAGTATATGAGTAAATATTCACCTTACGAGCTGTGAGCATTTATTTACGCCAAGCCACCACTAGTTCACAGTGAATGAAAAAAGAAAGAATGAAAAATAGATACAAAAAACTTATAAAACAGAAAAAATACAAAAAACCTGGTGTTGTTTTTAAGCCTCCATCAATTTCCTTATGTTTATAATACAAATTTAATTCTTGTCAGCTGATCTCACTCCTCCCCTCCTCCGCCACCATCTTATGCTTCCACCGTGTGAGTTAACCTACGTACATTTTTTTATCACTTGATATTTACATTGTTTGTTTGCTTATTTACATTATCTGTATTTATAATGTTTATTTTAATAACAATTACCATTTATCACTGTTTTCCTTATTGATGTTAAGTGTCTTTCAGTGTACATCATTATTACTAAACTTTAATTTGCATGTTTTTCTTGTGTTGGAACACATTATTCAGTTTTACATGTATTTGAATAGGAAATCCTGTTCCACCATATGATCTATTTCATGATAAGAGCTCAGTTGTGGAATGAATTAAACTCGTATGTAGAGGTATGACTGTATCTTTTTTCGCATTAGGTGACCACACTACAGCGGCATATTCCAGCCTTCGACGTATCATACTGATTAGAATTTTTTTCATCATGTCCTTATCCATGTAGTGGAATGTTGGTTAGTGTTCTGTATGTTGATCCCAATTGTTGATTTATATGCCGTTCTGGGCTCAGTGTCTTATATCACCACCCATAGATCTTTTTTTCTCCTTGGTCTTAAGTATTTCTTCCTGTCCCATCTCATAACTCCATATTGGCCTTCTTTTGCTTTTGCCTAGCTCCATCACATGACATTTCTTTGCATTAAAATCCCGTTTCCACTGCTTACTCCATTCATCCATCTTGTTTATACTTCCTTGTAGCTCTCGGCAGTCAACAGTGTTCTTAACAACTCTCACCAATTTGGCGTCATCTGCAAATAGGTTCATATAGCTGGTCACCCCACACTGCATATCATTTACATCATCCACCCATCCCTCTCTGTTATTGATTCCTTCTCTTACTCTTGTACAGAAACTTTGTAGGTTTGTCACACATGATTTTTCTTGTCTGAATCTGAATTGCCTATTAGATATAACTCCAATGTCTTCCAAATATCTCACCCATTTCTCTTTGATTAAAATCTCGCAGATTTTGCTGACAACACTTGTTAGTGACACAGGTCTATAATTTAGTGGGTCAGTATTTTTCCTCCCTTGTAAATGGGCACTATGTTGGCCCTCTTCCACTCTTGTCCGAATCTTTGTCCATCTGCATAGGTATCAACAGCACCAAATACTCGTGTTGAGCGAATCCATAATGCCGTGGGCCAGGCCAATCCGCCGTGCGACTTCTTGGCTCGACCCACCATTGTTATGTACTACACTACCAAGGTATGTGAAGTTTTTCAAGATCTCAATGTCCTCGCCACACGCATGGACAGACTGTACTGTTTTATCCAGTACGCCTCCAAACACTTCAACATTGGTCTTGGCCCAGGAAACCTTAAGTCCCAAGGGCTTCACCTCCTTGTGCAGTGCCTCTAGAGCCATTACCAGAACCTCCAGTGACTCAGCAAAGATTGCTGCATCATCAGCAAAAACAAGATCTGTAATCTTGGTGTTGCCGACAGATGCTCCTCAATGACTTTGTTCCACAACTCTGCCTAGTACCCAATCCATGCATGTGTTGAAAAGTGATGGAGCAAGCACACAGCCCTGCCTCACACCTGTATTCACAGGGAAGAAGCTGGACACGCCTCCTCCACACTTCACAGCACTTACAGTCCCGGAGTACAGGCCAATTAATAGATCAATAATCCTTGCAGGAATCCCACGGAGACGCAGAAGATCCTAGAGTGTCTCTCGATGCACTGAGTCAAATGCCTTCTTGAGATCGACATAGGCTGCAAGCATTCCCTGTCGAAACTCACGTCTGCGCTCCACCAGTACGCGAAGCGCTAGGATATGGTCAGTTGTTGACTTACCGGGCGTGAACCCTGACTGTTCAGGTCTCTGATGCTTCAGCAGGTGAGTGCGGATCCGTGTCAGCAGCAAATGGGCAAGCACCTTGCCTGATACGCTGAGCAGCGTTATTCCACGGTAGTTGCTGCAGTCTTGACAGTCCCCTTTCCCTTTCCAGATAAGGACGACCAACCCTTTCTTCCAGTCAGGGGGAATGGTACCTGAATGCCATACAGCAGTCAAGACAGCATGCAACCCATGGATCATGGCTTCACCCCTAGCTTTGAGCAGCTCTGCACTGATGTTGCACATGCCAACTGCCTTTTCACCCCTCAACTTTGCCACAGCCTCTTTGACATCGCCAATGGAGGGTGCAGTTTCGTCAATGGGTGGATCAGCATCCAGCATCTGCAATCCTGCAGTCCGGAGCTGTCTGCTTGGAGGATCCACCGTGAACAGCTGCTCAAAGTACTCAGCCCAATGAGCCATCTGCCCATCTGCGTCCAATACGAGGCAACCATCTGTTGTTCGGATAGCACTCACCTGAGAAGTAGACTTGGAGTGGAGTTTCTGCAGAGCTCGATAGGCAGGTCTGAGGTAATTCGCATTTAAATGACACTCGACATCCTTAGCGAGATCCCTGACATATCTCTCCTTGTCTCTTCTCAGGAGAGTTCTAGTCCTATGTGACAGCCCTGTACTGGTCATGGTCCCCAGCAAAGTTGGCAGCGCGGCGCTCCTCAATACTTTCCAGCGTCTCTACCAAGGTGAAGCCACTCTGTGACCTCGGGTGCTCCCCAATGCATTCCTTGGCAGCCTCAAGAGTCTCATGTTTGAAGGTATCCCATAGCTCTTCAGGGTCCTCAAGGGTGTCGAGCACTCCAAACCGATTGGAGACTGTCACTGCATACTCTTGTGCACATGTTAAGTCCTTCAGCTTCTCAAGATGAAACACATTGTGGTTGCGTCTTGGAGGCTTTCTGGACTGGATATGAAGCTTGAGTGAAGCAACAACAAGCCTGTGATTGGTCACAAAGAACTCGGCACTCCGAAAAACCCTGCAGTTCTTGAGGATCCTCCAACGAGTACTGACAAGGATATGGTCGATCTCCTTCGCTACCCCTCCGGCATTGCTATACCAAGTCCAGCGGTGCAGCGTTAGTCTCTGATACCAGGAACCCACAATTCTCAGCCTTCTGGATCTTGCAAATTTCAGAAGGAAAGAGCTGTTGTCATTCCTGGCACCAGAACCATGGGGACCAACACATATTTCATACCCAGCCCTGTCGGTGCCAGTGACAGCATTAAAGTCGCTCAGGACAATGAGTGCATCACAACGGGGACACTGGTCCAGTACAGAGTCGAGTTTGGCGTAGAACATCTTCTTCTCTTCAGTTTCACACACCTCGGTAGGAGCATACACTGCAACAACAGACATGAAGCCTAAAGTATGCTTCAGCCTTAATTGCATTATACGCTCATCAACCGGAGTAACCTCTACAACAGACGGCTGCAGTCTGCTGGAGACGCCTATGGCTACCCCCTTGACATGGTGACCATTGCTCATGCCGGACCAGTAGTAAGTAAAACCCTTACTTCTGGTCTCGCCACTGCCAGGCCTCCTTGTCTCAGAGAGCCCCACCATATCCACCCTCAGCCTACTAAGCTCATCTGATAAATGAGGCAGTCGGTAATCCTCTGGGAGACTCATGATATTCCAGGAGCTCACACACAGAACCCTTCGAAGGTTCACCCCAGGAGCGGTCCATCATGCAGGCGCCACATCTGCAGCCCCACCGGCACCCCCAAAATCAGAAGTAAAGCTAGGGGGTCCTCCCGCCCCTCTCAGGACACAGGGCTCCCGCAGGCTTTCCCCTGCATCCGTCATACCGGTAGGCAGGCCCCTCTGGTGCCTCGGCACCCAAGAGGTCTGTACGGTCGGACCCCCCAGCATACTCGGATCGGGGCCGTGTCCAGAGGCTCGCCCGCGCCTATAGCCCCCACCCCGACCTCTGCCTCTAACATTGTTGGTGGCTGTGGGTGTTTTTTATGGGGAGGGGTTGCAAGCCCCACCCCAACCAGCTAGGTCAGCCATGGCCAGGGACACTGGTATCCCTGGGGGAAAGAACCCTGGTTGCCCAAAAAGGAGGAAGAGGAGGCACAGATGAGGAGAGACAAAGGGGGGAGTGAGCTCTGGGAGGTAGAGGGCACTCACTCCTCACTTGGAAAGAATCCACCCACCACCATGTCATGTCGGGTTGTTTCCGTAAGGGACAACCCAACTTGGAGGAGGCCTAGGGTACGCCCACAGAACTCTTGGCTGCGGCAAGTCGATGCCTCCTGCTGGGAGTTACTCGGTATAGGAAGGGAGCCTGCATGGAGACTCGTGAGGTGTGACTGCCAGGAGTGGCGCCGTAGGGTAGGCGAGGCAACGCACCCCCAGGCGTATGGCCCACATGATTGATTCCACTCTTGTGGTACCTTCTTCTCCTCTAGTGAGCTGGTAATTGTGGGATAACACATTAGCTTAGCTAGGACACATACACTAGCTAACATACAAACAACTCCGGGGTACGACACATGCTAGTCACACCCCACGCCAGGCAATGCTATTATATCAGATCAGTGGAGGCAAGCCAGGTCAGATACAAAGAGTGCAACAAAGCCATGTTGCGCTCTTTGTATTTAAGCCAATACATCTACAAACGTACATCCTGTGTTTGTTATGCTCACCTCTATCACCAGAAGAACCTATAGGATGGTGCTACCTTAAACAACACGAACATGGCGCAGTGAATAATTAGTTTTGGTGATATGTGATGGTACAACCTGCCGGCTTACCCACGCCACCCGCCACCAGTTTCGTTTTGTCACTACAGCTCTTCTACAGTGCTACAGTGCCTTACAGTGAAGTGTACTTGTGTGTACCGTCGCTTAGTACAGTGCAGTGCAATAGTACAGTGTTTGTCAGTATTAGCATTCAGTCGCCCCTTGGACACTAGTACATAGAGGGGAAATTGCTTCACACCACCTGGCATCAGTAGCCCGAGGCGACAAACAACTCCCCTCATCGCTGACACAGCATTGACAGACGCTCCCCTAGCCAGCTCACCGACGCCACGCACAATACTACACACTAGTCCCTCTTGCACACGGGGACGTATTTATTTTCTGCGAGAAGACTCCAAGGGGTTGACCTGGTCTAAAGCAGAAATAAATACCACCCGGTAAGAGACAGGGAAAGAAAATTCCACAGGACCAGCCAGACACAGCGACAGTAGCTTCAGACATGGCTGAAGCACACTTACCACCCGGTTTAATCTCTCTCCTTCAACACATGGAGAGCTGAGATGAACTGAGACGCGAGGAGGATGAACGCCAAGATGAACTGAGACGAGAGGAGGAATGGCAGCGAGAGGAACATCGACAACAGGAGTTTGCTGCTGCTCTATTATCTGCTTTCAGCCAGCAGATGACAAATCTTTCTTCTGCCACCTCAGGAGTGACGTCATCCAGCTCGTCCCCCTCCCACTCCTCCTCCACTCCTACTCCTAGCCACACGCCAGCTCACGTCATATTATGGGCCATGTTCAAGTGTGGGTACTACCTCAAAGGCCTTCAAACATTTGAATATGTGACGTACTCAACAGCTACACACTGGATGCAGTTGAGAATCCACGGCTACAGCGTCTGAAGGAAAAGCTGTCACTGTTCTCCTTCACAACTCACTGGCATGCAGGCAAGCAACTTTGCATCACAGATGCTTTGTCTTGCCACCCAGTCAGTGCGCCCACAGAAGAGGATGACATGCTATCCGACGTTTCAGCTCACTTGGCAGTTGCTGTGCGAGTGGTGCATTCACTCATTTTGCCTGATACACAACAAGCCACCACTGACATGCAGCTTCAGGAACTCCAGCAAGCGGCACGCACCGACGAGATGTACGTCTGGCTGCTCAACTGTGTTTGCAACGTGTTCCCCAAGCATTGTTATGACCTTCACAACTCTCTCCTTGACTTCTGGAAGATTCGTGATGAGCTATACTGTGATGGTGATTTGGTCTTGTACGGCCCACGCATCATAGTACCTGCAGCGTCTCGCAAGTCTGTGCTACAATGCCTGCACAATAGCCATCGCGGAGCCGAGGCCACTAAACATCGAGCCAAGCAGACAGTGTTCTGGCCGGGCTTAAACTCAGATATCACCAACACCGTACGTGCTTGTGAGGCATGCCAGATGCTACTTCCAAGTCAGCAGCGAGAAGAGTATAGGAATGATGACCAGCCCACCCGACCCTTTGAGTCTATCTCGGTGGATCACTTTCAAGTCGCTGGGAAATATTTCCTCGTCATAGTTGATCGTCTGTCCGGATGGCCTGTCGTCTTCCCTTGTGGTACAGATACTACGACATCTGCCATCATTCCACACTTCAGCCACTTCAGTGATCACGGCATCCCAGTCAGACTACGCGCTGATGGAGAACCCCAGTTTACAGCGAAGGCCTTTACAGACTTCCTACAATCCTGGAAGGTCAACCACATTGTCATGTCACCTCATCATCCCAAATCCAATGGACACGCCGAGGCTGCTGTCAAGTCGCTGAAATACCTCATCTCCAAAGTGGTGCCCACTGGAAATATAATATGTGAGGATTTCGACTGAGGACTGCTAGAATTGATGAACGCTCCCAACCACACAGGACGCTCACCGGCACAGATCCTCTTCGGCCACTCCCTTCGCACTTGTGTTCCTGCCCATCCATACTCCTTTCAAGCAGAGTGGCAGCCTGACGCGGAGGAGTGCGAGCAATGTGCCGCCAAGCGAGACAAAGTTTGAGCTCGCTACAACAGCCGGGCCTGGGAGCTCCCTGCCCTGTCTATCAACCAACGTGTGGATCCAAGACCCAGTGACCAAACAGTGGTACAGGACAGGCACCGTGGAGGCACAACCTAGGCCAAGGCAGTATGACGTCTGACTTCCAAATGGCAGCATGATCAGGAGCAACAGGATTCACCTGCGTCCAGTGCTACTGCCCACCACTGCCCCAGATGAGGCATTACCCACGGCTTCTCCAGGTCCTTGACTTTCACTATGCTTTCGTCAACGCCAGGACATGCCTACATGAAGCTCAAAACCCTGCTATGAGCTTTAAGGGGGGGAGGGAGATGTGGGATAACACATTAGCTTAGCTAGGACACATACACTAGCTAACATACAAACAACTCCGGGTTATAACAACTGCTAGTCACACGCTACGCCAGGCAACACTATTGTATCAGATCAGCGAAGGCAAGCCAGGTCAGATACACGTTCTGTGTTGCGCTTTTTGTATTTAAGCCAATACATCCACAAAACGTACATCCTGTGTTTGTTGTGCTTACCTCTATCACCAGAAGTACCTATGGGACGGTGCTACCTTAAACAGCATGAACAGTAATCACTTCCCAAATTGGCTGTATTAGTTGATCCTTACATTTCCTTATTTATTTTGTTTCACTTATTTATTTAGAACAGAGAGAGAGAGAGAGAGAGAGAGAGAGAGAGAGAGAACTGTAAAATAATAGGAGGCTATGTTTACTATGTCTTACCTAGAGCAATATTTTGCATTATCATCACCAGCATATATCTATTTTTATTTAGCCCATTATCCATTGTTTGATCATTTAATACTTGGTGGTATATGTATATATATATATATATATATACCACCAAGTACCAAAAGATCAAACAATGGATAATGGGCCAGATACAATAGATATACGCTGTTAATGGTAATGCGAAATATTGATATATATATATATATATATATATATATATATATATATATATATATATATATCTTACTTGCTTCAAAAGAAATATATGATAAACCAAAAAAATGTTCTTTCTATAATGGCAATCTCCATATAAGTAATATTCTTTTCATTACTCAGACACAAATATTTTGAATCGCAAATAAAGTAAATGGCATTAAAGTATATGGAGTATACTACATATATATGGAAACACAAATTTAGGTATATATATATATATATATATATATATATATATATATATATATATATATATATATATATATATATATATACCACCAAGTACCAAATGATCAAACAAGGGTTAATGGGTCAAATAAAAATAGATATACGCTGGTAATAATAATGCGAAATATTGCTCTAGATAAGACATAGTAAACGTAGCCTCCTATTATTCTACAATTCTCTCTCTCTCTCTCTCTCTCTCTCTCTCTCTCTCTCTCTCTCTCTCTCTCTCTCTCTCTCTCTCTCTCTCTCTCTCTCTCTCTCTCTTAATAAATAAGTGAAACAAAAATACTCTTTTCTCCTTGGTTCACAATAAATAAAATACCGAAATATTAGTTCTGTGTAAGCCACATTAATATACACACCATAATATACAGCTGTGTGTGTGTGTGTGTGTGTGTGTGTGTGTTTGATGCGCGGTGGGGGCCAGCCACCCTTGGTTCTTCACGTCTGACAGTGTTACCAACGTCTAGTGAAGGAGCACTTGTTCCCATTATCTTGTTCTCTTCATTCTTTTTATACAAAAACAACTTCTATACTACTAAATTATACCTTCCTCCTACCATACATGAGACTCAAACTCTAATATTTATAAGAGGAGCGCAATGTCGACTGTATAAGAAAAATATGGTAGTTCCATTGTTTCCCTTTATAAGTATGATATGAATAAACATATTCATATTAGGATATAAATTACTAAAAGAAAGGTTATTGAAATCCAAAAAATAATAATTTCAAAGAAATACGAATCAAAGAAACTTTATAGTGCCTGTTTAAAAAGTGCGCTTCCAGAAGGCGTACAGCAGTTTGCCGCTATGCCACCTAGAAAGCGTACAGCAGTTTTCAGGTTAAAATTATACTGTACCCTATTGCAGGTATAACTATATTTTACTCTCATGTATACTGTATAAGCATATTGTACCATATTGTAGCCTATGACTATGTGTGCGAGACAATATAGGCTGCTTACTGTACAGTACAGAACTGTATTGTACTGAATTTTCAATGTCTGGACTTTTTCACTCGGACTTTTTCACTCTCCGGACATGGTCCAGTCTGTATTAGCCCGAAGAGACGAGGGCTGTCGGTATATATATATATATATATATATACAGAGGTACCTCTTGATTCGAACACCCTTTGACTCGAACACTTCCCAATCCGAACACATTTGGCGACTAAATTTTGACCTCCAATCCGAACGCAGCTTCTCAATTCGAACAAAAAAAAAAAAAAAAAAAAAAAAAACATGGCGGCCGATGCGCCTTCCCGCCAGTTGGCCGGTCTCGCTTGTACTTTGCCATGAACACCTCTCTCTCGTGAACGGCTTTCAAGTCACTCTGGCCCCTTGTCTTGGTTACTCCGGCCCCCAACCCTGATTACCTCCTATCTACCACCCCATTCAATGCAGCTTCTTCTCTGATCACTGGCAAACTTATTTACTAATGAAGATATATTGAACACTTTAAACAACCAATGAAGAATGAATTGTTATCTAAATATCATTGTCATTTGCGCAAACTACGATAATACAATAATTTGCAGTTTTGTACAATAATTTATACTTTTCTTGAAATAATTCCTATTGGAAATGATGTGAGAATATATTCTACTTGATAAGAAAGAGAGAGAGAACAGGGGGGGGAGGAGGGAGAGAGGATGGTGAGTGGCTGGAGGAGGGAGAGAGTGGGGGGAGGGGAGGTGGCCTACCCGGTCTGTTTGCGTATTGAATGGGAGAAGATAGGGATGGAGGGAGGGGGAAGGGAGGAATACTACGTGATCTGTTCCTATATTCAATGCATGGGAGGGAGGCGAGGACCCGGGGGGAGGCTTGTCTCGTCTTCATTGGGACTCGGGAGTTTCACACCGAAGTAAATAAGTTTTTTGTTATGCCTTTTTTTTAATTTATTGTATTTATTTGTTTTTTATGCATTTCATGTCTGTTTACTTTGTACTTTCAAAATGTGATGGATATCTATGAATTATGATGAGATGAGGGGAAAACAAAATGCCAATTTGTTAAATCATGTTGCCACTCTGGTGGACCAGGACCAATTTTGTTTTTTCCCATTACTTCTTAACAATGGCTATTGCGTTTTTAGGTATTGCAACGATGTAAAGGCACCAATTTCTTGCAATAGCTGGGGTTGAGTGTAGCATTTTTTTTAATTTTTTTACTTAAAATCAACTGTAATGGATTAAATGTTTTTACATTAATTTCAATGGTAAAAATTGCTTCCTAATTTGAATTTTTGCAATTCGAACAGCCTAAAAGAACGAATTAAGCTCGAATCAAGAGGTACCACTGTGTATATATATATATATATATATATATATATATATGTATATATAATGTATTTAACGGTGCATAAGGCACATTTTTTTTCATATATTTTGGGTCGCCCTGCACCTTACACATTGTGGGTGAAGTTTGAGATCGCCCGTAAGCATAGGCTAATCTTTTCTCTAATGCTCACTAACTCAGCTTATGCTTGGTACTTTTACCTACCCTAAACCTCATGCATCCTTATTTTATTGCTTGTATCACTGTATCATTACCTGTGCTTTAAAAATAAATTCACAAAAATGAAAGCAATCCGATCTGAAATGCTGTGATTCACTTTTATAAACATCAGGTGATCAGCACTCTGAATTACTGGTACTGCCATCTGTTGGCGAGGAATAAAACTATGGTATGATCATTACTAATACTACCATTATTATTATCATTACTATCATTATTATTAATATTTTTATTTATTATTATTATTATTATTATTATTATTATTATTAATATTTTTATTTATCATTATTATTATTATTATTATTATTATTATTATTATTTTTATTTATCATTATTATTATTATTATTATTATTATTATTATTTTTATTGAACTCCATGCATCCTTATTTTACTCCTAATATAGTGGTATCTCTTGATTCGAACACCCTATGACTCGAACACTTCCCAATCCGAACACATTTGGCGAACAAATTTTGACCTCTAATCTGAACACATCCTCTCTATTTGAACACAAACACATGGGGCAACCAACACCACCTTCCTGCCAGTCAGCCCACTTGCACTTCTTCGCTGTGAACACCTATCTCTATTGCGACTCGTGAACGGCTTTTAAGTGGCCACAGGCAAACTTATTTACTAATGAAGATATATTTAACACTTTTTAACAACCAAAGAAGAATGATGATACAATACAGTCAGCCCTTGTTTCCTCGGACTTCAATTCATCGGACTTTCAATTCTTCGGTCAATATCTGGGGTTCGGACAATTGTCCGATGCAGCTGTGTTTGTCCGGAGAGTGACAACTTTGACCAGTAGGTGGTCTTGCGGCAGAGGACGCAGGCGACGTGTGAATTTCCCACCAGCTACCATATTTGTAAGCATTTTTCACAACAAAATTGGATTTCTGGCTGTATCTGGAGCCATTGTTGAGAGTGGAGTGTGGGGAGGGAGGTAGGGGGAGGTGACGGAGGATACACACAGACGACTCGTTGCTATGGTGACGACCATGTGGCAGTGTTGTCAATGTCACATGTGAATACACACAACCATTTTCAGTCTGTGTGTGTGTGTGAGAACCTATAACTTTCTTTCTCTCTCTCTCTCTCTCTCTCTCTCTCTCTCTCTCTCTCTCTCTCTCTCTCTCTCTCTCTCTCTCTCTCTCTCTCTCTCTCTCTCTCTCTCTCTCTCTCTCTCTCTCTCTCTCTCTCTCTCTCTCTCTCTCTCTCTCTCTGTCTCTCTCTTCAAAAGAAATAAATGATAAAACAAAAATAAAATACAGTCAGCCCTCGTTTTTATGGACCTCAATTAATCGGACTTTCAATTTTTCGGTTAATGTTTGTGGTCTGGAGGATTGTTCGATGCAGCTGTGTTTGTCTGGAGAGTGACAACTTTGACCAGTAGGTAGCCCTTGCGGCAGACGATGCAGGTAATGCTATTAACCCATAAACTGCGGCTATGGGATTAAGAGGGGCTCCTATGGTGTGGCAATATCAGTAAAAAATTGACTTTCCTTAAATGATATCTATGCTATAGAGATGTGTCACAAATATTTCAATTCACAATTCTGTAACTCAAAATGTACTGTAGCTACCATATTTCTAAGCATTTTTCACCTCAAAAATGGATTTCTGGCAGTATCTGGGGCCATTGTGGAGAGCGGGGTGTGTGGAGGGACGTGACAGTGGGAATACACACAGAAGACTCGTTGCCATGACGACGACCATATGGCAGTTTTGTCAATGTCACATGTGAATACACACAACCATGTTCAGTCTGTGCATGTTTCTGTGTGTGTGTGTGTGTGTGTGTGTGTGTGTGTGTATGTGTGTGTATGTGTGTGTGTGTGTATCTGTGAATCTATAACTTTTGCAATTCGAACAACCAAAAAGAATTAATTAAGTCCAAATCAAGAGGTACCGCTTTGGGGGGATTTTAGACCCTGTATAAATTAAAAAAAAACAAAAAACGAACAAGTGTAAAACGAGAGGTACCCGTGTTTTTTGGGGTGAATGATGCGCTAAACACTGAAGCGAGCGCTCAGTGTGGGTTTGCTCTTGCCTATATGTGTGTGTTGTTTACTGATATAAGGTTCAATGTTTTTGAACAAATGATGCATATAATGAATTAATTGACATTGTGGTGTAGTTCCCAAAGCCCAGGGCATTCCTTTCCAAATTTGGAGAATTATAGCATCCATGTATAGCCATTCACTGACAGTGCAGAGGAGACTGAAAATGTGCTGCTTCTCTCCTGTGTGTGGACACTTACTCCCCAAACCCTCTCATAATTGTACCTATTTTCCTGCTTGCCCAATCCCAGTGTGGATGAGGCTTAATATGATGCCATTATTAACACAGTTGGTCCAGCACCATTTTCCCCAAAATCAAGTTATACACATTGCAACCAAGCAACACCCTTCTACTACCCATTGAAATTAGGAGAAAAGATATAAGTGACCAACAAAAGGTAAAAAATACCAATTCTGTGGTAGGTATTTTCCCCTTTATGGTATGGTCAGACACCTGAGGTATAAATCTATTGGTCATCATTGAAAGCATTGTCTAATGAGATTGAAATTTGCAGTGTTAGGTGGGTAGCTGTATTAAGATAGTATTAAGTCACCGGGAGAGAAGCCAGAGCCACACACATCCTATTATTGAGTGCATATATCATGGTGCAGCCTGTCAAAAGTGTGAAAAATTCAGAATCACATGTTTTAAAAAATTTTCTATGATGCATGTCTCCAGTCCTCACATTCTCAATAACAAAATTCACCTAGGGCCATCCACTTCCTGGGCAGTCTTTACCTAAGACAGTGCCTTTAATTTCTCAACATACTAATGACAAGCATTATAATGGGCCATGCAGGCTGCACTCACCCAATTAGCTGAGTCACAGTTAGGATCATAGATACCTATTAGCGGTAGAATTTTTAATTGTGTACGATTTCTTGGGGCAAAGGGATGTCTTCGCTATTTGTAAACCGATGTGCAGAAACAAATAGGACATGAATTGCTGCACAAGTGTATTTAAAGTTAAAAAGATAACTCTTAATGTTATTATTTATACCTACTGGTGTATTATAAGGCTTTGTTAATTCAGTTATATGATGAAACTGTAAATAGGTAATGATTTCTTTAAGTAAGTACATGCAGTAAAAATAAAGTAATGCTGGTTTTGGTTTATGCATTTTATCTGAGATTATTAAAAAAACAACAGATAACACTGTCACCTCCTGTATATGAAGCTAATCAGTGAAACAAAAACAGAACAGCACCGCTGGCACATGTACGATGGACTAAAGTAAGCCCCGTTAGAAAAACTGGTAAGAGTGCAAACAAAACTCTCAGATCTGCTGAGAGACCAGTATGCCAAATTTGACATGTGCTGTGGCAGACTGCACGTCTGATTAAAAAAAAAGGAAGAGAAAGACAGACGAAGCAGTTGGATGGAAGGCAACAATGAAGATAGTTATTGTACTGAAAACATTAAATCTCCAATAGAACATTATATATCCTATACATTACATGCATTTGCCTATTGTTTAATAGATTCAAATAAAATTATATATTAGTATATGTCTATTGAGGTTAATAGAAAATGACAAATTACCTGCCTTGATACAATTAAAAGCAATTTTATGAATGTCATCTGAAATTATGAATAATAATAATAATAATGATAATAATTTACGGTTTATTGGATAGTAGCTTACAATTTCGGCCGAAAATCTACAGGTTATCATATTTATAGAAATTCTTATATTCTAACATTCATACACCTTAAGCCTACCCAGTCGCATCTGACATTCTGATGTGTGGCTGCTAGATAGTGCCAACAAGCCTAGTGATCTAGGCCCTGGGGTGATCAGGCCACCCTGTGCATTTTTTATTCGGAGATTGTTTCTCCTACCCAGCAGCGGATCACAACTTCAGACTTACACCAGATACCTAATCACTGCTAGGTGGACAGGGGCGACACACTTGAATAGAAGTCTTCCCCAAATGACTTCCGACCTGACCGGGAAATTGAACTTGGGCTTTCCCGATTGTGAGTCAGGCGTGCTACCACTGCACCACCAGGTGCCATATAGCATCAGTTATCATGAAATGAATTGACTTGAATTTCAGATGCATTTATGTGCAACCACACATCTTTATAAGCTTGTAAAACTTGCCTCAAAAGTATTTATTTTCCAGCAAGAATTACAAAATCTGGTACTGTCTGGTATCAACACCCTGATTGCGACTCAGTTAATTGCTGCAAAAGAGAGATTACCTTGGTCAGTGTGCTGTTTACCATCATGGTATTAACCTCACCAATACAACGCTCCATTCTTTTTTAGTCTCTTCTCTTGGTTTTCATTGTTTTTATGACAAAGGCTGTAAATAACAGTGAACATGATACTGCTTGACCTTCAGTCTTACTATTCCTCTTTTTTTCCTTTGGTATATTATTTTTTCTTGCCTGTATTTTTACAATACCAATCACAATACTTGAGTACCATTTGACTGTGACAACCGGTGTATATAAATACAGACATGTGTACTGACACTATAACTTAACCAATGTGAAATTGGTGGTGATATCTTGCATTAATGTTGGTGTTGCAGTGAGGGACATCCTTGCGTGGGTAGGACGGACAGGTCAGGGTAAGAAAAGGGAGTGACTCTCTTAACAGCTGGATCAGGAGTGGCGAGCCACACCTGGAACACCTCGCTTGTTTATTTCTATAACCCCAGCCTAGATGGCGCCACCATACAATTACACGTCATTTAACAACCACAAAGACCCATATGTTACTATCCTAAACAAGCTCACCACTATAAACAATATAAACATCATTACGTTTACAACCCAACACCCCCACTTAAACTAATGATGGGTACACCAACAAATTCCAGTCTGAACATTATTCACTGACCAATAATAGTCCTCATAAACTCACACAGTTTGACTTTAGATACAGGTTTGGTGAACATATCAGCAATGTTGTGATCAGATGGAATACACGCATCACCCTTCTTTATGACAAGATTGTTTGTTCTACTGCCATCGGCTAGTTCAATAAAATGTTTCTCAGGATCAAACTGCTCGTCAAACTTCACAAACTTGGAGTCATCATTAATTATGTGAGTAGTGGCACCACAGTCAACCAACAACTTGTTCACTACAGCACATGAACCAATTTCTGAACTATGAAGGCCAACTTTGAATACAAAACTGTGGTTCTGACTGTTATCACTATAATCATCGTCATAATTTTCCACATTCTTGACAAAGTCTTTACCACTGTTACCACCTGAACTTTTCCGGCAATACTTTGTGTCATGTGAATTGCTATTACAGTTCTCACACCATCTCCTGTTGGCCTGGTTCGGTCTAGAAACACGACAATCTACTGATTTGTGACCTGGAAGACCACACGAGAAACATGAACCACTGAATTTACGAGACTCAACTCTCATCACTCTGTCATTTTCACCTTTTTCACAACACGACTTTTCTGTTTCTTCGAAGCTTCTGAGAGATACCTTGAACTCAGCAAACGTCACTGCCTTATCTTTCTGGGTAATGACAGTCACAAATGGTTTGAACTCTATAGGTAAACCCTTAAGCACCATTGCCACTAACAAGCTGTCACTAATAGTTTCACCAGACATTTTCAATGCGGTAGCCGCCGTCTCTGCTCTTATCACATAGTCTGTGACGCTCTCCGTTTCACCTTTCTGCAGCGTAGTGAGTTCAGTGTACAGTGATATAATCTTTGGTTTACCTTTTGACAAGTAGTGTTCTCGGAGAATCTTCAATGCCTGTCGTCCATTGTCCTTTGCATCACGCATCACAAGGGATAGGCTGCGGTCGTCCAAGAACTGAATCAACTCTGCATAGGCCTCAGCATTCTTGGAAACATCCGCAGGTGACGTGTCTGACGCCGGCGGGTCAATCACTTCATGTAACTTCTGGAGCCTCATGTATCCCAACAGTTTCACTTCCCACAGCTCGTACTTGCGTTCATCACCGTCAAAGTACAGCCTGTGTCTGGGCCCATAACCTGTTGCAGTGAGGGACATCCTTGCGTGGGTAGGACGGACAGGTCAGGGTAAGAAAAGGGAGTGACTCTCTTAACAGCTGGATCAGGAGTGGCGAGCCACACCTGGAACACCTCGCTCGTTTATTTCTATAACCCCAGCCTAGATGGCGCCACCATACAATTACACATCATTTAACAACCACAAAGACCCATATGTTACTATCCTAAACAAGCTTACCACTATAAACAATATAAACATCATTACGTTTACAACCCAACAGTTGGTTTCAATGCCTGTTTAGTACAGTGTTGGGGATGTGGTATGCAAGAGCAGTCAATAAAACATGCATTCATGGTTTCCGCTTTTAACCCTTAAAGGACAAGCATGGTTTTCTGTACATATAGCTTTGGGGCAGGCATATTTGAAAGAAAAAAGAAAAAAAAATACCCATAAGACTTTCATCCTGCTAAAATAGTTTCATGTATCCAGATAATATATCAGCATCCATTTACTCACTGGAAGTTTCAGGATGGCATGGGGAGGCTTCAATATGTTGGGCAGGTTGCGTGAAAATAGCCCAATCAGAGGAAATTAGGCTATTATTGCTGCTATCATCACTTCAAAGCTTGTTGTATATCATTGCTAGTATCTAGTATTCTTTACTCTCACAGTAGTGGAGGTATTAAGTTTCTTACAGGCACAGGAACAAGTCCCCAAGGTGCCAGGAAGTGCTGTATCAGCAGCCCTATGTTTTTTATGGGCGATGCTGCTTTGTGTGGCTCCAATGTGGCTGATCTTGAGAATTTTACACTCTTGGTGGACAACTGATACATACAGTACTCGACAAAAAGCTTGTCAGGATGCGTGTCTTACAAGTTGCAGCATGATAAAAGTTTCATAAAATATTTCAAATCTTACGTTTAATACTGTGTTGGGCATCCCTTGCATTTCTTGACTTCCCTCAGGTGTCGAGGCATAGACATAACAAGATCATGAAGCTTCTGGGTAGGTATAGTATCCCAAATAATCCTAATTTCCTTCTTCAGCTTGGGGAGACTGCTGACGTCCTTCCCTTGTAACCCGTGTTTAACCACCTGCCAGATGTTCTCAATCAGATTTAAATCTGGACTGTTACTAGGCCAATCCTCAATGAAGTTAATACCACAGTCTTTAAACCAGGTTTTAACAGATTTGGCAGTGTGGTAGGGTGCACCGTTAAATCAAAGCACTCGGCCAAATGATCATTTAGCAGATCGTAATACACATATTGGTTGACACTAATGTTGGCAGGCAACACAACAAGCTTCCCCAAACCCCTGCCATACCATTAATGAATTAGGGTGTTTTTTTTATGGTCCTACAAAGGTAGTGGGGGTCCAGGGGATCACTGCCACACTTCTGATACACATGGCCATTCCTTCCCTCAGTCACTGTAAACATGGCTTCATGAGACCAGAGCACATCCAGCCACTCAGCATCATGCCACTCAAGATATTTCAGGGCATAACAAACCCTACGGGCCTTCTGCATATGGGTGAGAATCGGCTTCTTAACGGATCGGTGGCTTGTGTACCCAAGCTTATTCCATTCTTTTGGCTACTGAATCTGGACTTTCCAGGGACCGGCACTACAGTGGGCCTTTTTGTTTTATTTTTGTTGCCCTTGGCCGACTCCCTTCTACAGTACATATAAAAAAAGAAAAAAAAAGCTCATGCACACGATGACCAACAGTGTGCAAAGACAACTCACTGAACAAATCAGTATTGTTTTCCTTGATTTTCCAGGCTGAAATACGAGGGTCCTTTTCTAGGTTTCTCTTCAAAACATCCACACGCTTAGAAGTCTTAGTCTTTACCACATGGCTTTTTCTGGGATGGTATAGCACTGCATCCTCCCCCCTTCCACCGAGCAACCTACCGCCTTACAACTTGATCACAAAGCTTAAGTTGTTCTGATATTTCCGTAGTTTATTTACCGGCATTCTTGAGAGTGATGATATTGGATGTTGTTTCAGATGATAACTGCTTTCCTCTTCCTATATTAATAGCACAAGTACCCCCAAGCCATAAACAACCCGGTTGGAAAATGGCGTAGGTCAAAAGCACACAACAGCATAGTCTTCTCTCTACTGCAACCAAACAGGCATGTAGCATGTGTAGGCTTGCAGCATGGGAAAGCCACTCAACATCATGCCACTCAAGATATTTCAGGGCATAACGAACCCTACGGGCCTTCTGCACATGGGTGAGAATCGGCATCTTAACGGATCGGTGGCTTGTGTACCCAAACTTTTTCCATTCTTTTGGCTAGTGAAGCTACTGGTGTGGTTACGTCATGCAGGCGGACCAGAATTCTGTCGACATTTCATCACTCTCACCCCATTCTTTTTTGGCCATAATTTTGGTCTGGCCTGCCATACCCGGACCAAACTTGTGTCAAGTACTGTATATGGTAACTCACAGCAACCACTTCCCGCCCCTACAAATTTGAATTGTAAGCGAGAGAAGTTTTGCATTTATTGATGCTCCCTGGTTCACCATGACTACTTGAATTAAGCATCTATTGATACTTCCCATCCTTCAAGGGTTAATATGCTATTATAGTATTATGATAATCTCAAAGTACATGCTACAAGCTGTAAAGCAAAAAAAAGAATCACTTAGAGATTTTTGTTCGTTACAGAAATATGGGATGTTGAAGGTTGTGAAACTTTGAATGCGCGTTTCTGTTTTTTGTTTGTGGATTTTGATGAACTCTGTTATTAACTTCCTCAGATGTTTTCCAATGTATTTCTTATTACATGCAGAACATATTTTGTAAGGGGAAAAAATGGACAAAGAATAACGTGATTGTTGTTTATTCATCTGATACACGCACTTCTTGATGACAGAATGTAACTTCTTGATGACAAATTGAATGAAGATGTTCATTAAGTAAAGAAGCACTCTATATTAATTTTTCAAGGTGTTCCTCCTCTAAAGAATATTTGTTTCCTTACAACAGGGGTGGGGAACCTTCAGCCTCCGGGCCATATAAGGCCTGCAGGACCATTTGATCTGACCTTTAATGTTTTTTCAGAACTACTACTTTATAAAAACAGTGAGTCATGAATGAATGATTTATGCTATATTCATATCATGTATTGGCCTACATTTCACTTAGATTAAGTTAGTTCTACAGATGATACATAGATGCCAATGATTTTCTGATTTTGAGAAGACATGCACTGAAGTATGGATCTGTGTTTGGAATGACTTACTGCTGTGAGTAGTTTTCTTTAACACATTAACTGCAATTGCCAGCGCTGGCAACTCACCAGTACTGCGGTTCAAACAATTGGCCGTCACTTCAGTGTGGCTCATGCCAGCGAAGAGAGAGGAGGTATGTGTTATTTATGCCTCCCTGAGTACGTTAGACTTGTCAAATTGTTTGCCCACCGGTGGGGCGTATCGCATACCATGAAATATATTTATGTCTATGCTGCGATACGACCCACTGGTGGGCAAACATTAGTTTGTGTTTCTCTCTATATATTTTTCCTTCCCATGCCGAGTAAGTTCTTTATATATTTATATATATAATTTTATCTCACAGATGGACAACATAGGCACTGATATGTTTTATGGTCACCATATTTCAAGTGAAACATGGGTAGGTTTTACAAATTGAAGCCTCTTTTTGATAAGTTAGTGCAGAGATTTCAGGAGGTGTACAAACCAGGAAAGGAAGTTGTTATTGACGAATCTATGGTACCTTTTAGAGGTAGAACATACTTCCGTCAGTACATTCCAGGAAAGAGACACAAATATGGATTGAAACTGTATAAACTGTGTACCACAGAGGCATACACGTGGAATATAGAGTTATATTGTGGTGCATCAGAGAAGTATCTGTCCCTAGGAAAACTGAATCAGTTGTTGCTAGACTGATGCTACCTTTGCTTGGGAGTGGTTTTATACTATACACAGATAGTTTTTATACATCTATTCCACTTGCTGACTATCTTCTGTCTCACAAAACATATGTGTGGCACAGTGCGTGCCTCCCGTAAAGGGCTGCCAAAGGAAGTGACTAAAGCCAAAATCAAGAAAGGCGAAGTAGCTGCTCTTGAAAATGATGACGGAAACAAAGTCTTCAATTGGAGAGATAAAAGAAATGTATTATCACTCTCAACAGTTCCTGAGCATGATGACAACCTAATTGCAACAGGTAGCACTTCAAAAACTGGAGAACAAATAAAAAAACCTCAATGTGTAATAGAGTACAATAATGCAAAGAAAGGAGTTGATCTTTCAGATCAAATGTCATCATATTACACAGCTCTGAAAATAAGCAGAAAATGGTATAAAAAAGTGGCAGTGGAGTTACTCACAGGAACATGTATAGTGAATGCCTTCATTCTTTTCAACAAATATTTTACAGATAAGAAATGGACTCTGCTGAGATTCAGAGTCAATCATCCTTTCTTCTAAATGATAGTCCATTTGAAAGACTGAGACTAGGCAAAAACAGTTCAAACTGTTTTGCTTCCTCTGGTTCACAGCACTTCTTATCAGAAGTGGAAGGCTCAAAGAGAGATTCTCGTAAGAGATGTGTTGGGTGTTACGAAATAAATTCACAAATGAAGGATCTAAAGTAGCATAAAAAAAGGCAAAGAAAGTATCAACTTTCTGCAACTCCTGTGATAACAAGCCATACCTTTGTCTGTCATGCTTTGTAACTAAGCATTCAAGGTGAATACTGTATTCTTGCAAGATGTATTTCATAGTTTTTTTTATTGTTGCAGTCTTATGGTAATCAACATAATTTCCAATTTCTGGAGCTATACAATTTACTTTGTTTGTTTTGGCATATTTGTTAGAAAGTGTTATTTCAGGAAATTTATATGAAAAAGTAAATACAAAGAAAATCATTGAAGCCTAGTGAGGAAATTGCAATTATTATATTTCTATTTTATTTATTTGCTTCTGGTACATTCTTTGTAAATAAATGAAGAAAAAAATATGGAGAAACGTATATATTTTTTATATTTGTTAGAAAGTGTTATTTCAGGAAATCTACAGGAAAAGTAAATACAAAGAAAATCATTGAAGCCTAGTGTGGAAATTGCAATTACTATATTTCTATTTGATTTATTTGCTTCGGGTACATTCTTTGTAAAATATTGAAGGAAAAAATATGGAGAGACGTATGTTTTTTTTATGTATGAAGAAATAAAAGGTATTTATTCTGTATTTTTTTGGTAATTAAATAAATCAATAAATGGATTGTTATTTACCAATCATTGTTTATTATGGCCTCCTACATCTACTCATCATTCCAATTTTACTGTCAAATCGATCTCCTATTAATAATATTAAAAAAAATCAACGTATGTAAAAATTAATGGACAACCCACCCGTGGGTCACATTGCAAAGATGGATAGAAGCTGTTGACCCACCGGTGGGTCATATCGCAGTTAATGTGTTAAAACTTACTCTAGCAAAGTGTAGACTGCACTCCAGACTGACTGATGAAAACCTGTAAAGCCAATTGCTAGTAGTTTCTATCACAGAGACTTGTGTATTTCATACAAAAAATAGCAGTTCCACTGTTCCACTTTATTTCCGCCGAGAACAAAAAATCACCACTTTAGTACTATGCCTGCCAGCGCAGTGCCCTGCGTAGCCAGGGCAACGTGCTGGTGTACAACTGTTGTCCTGGTAGTGCACTGCCTCAGTTCATTCTCGGCACATGGCGGGTTAACACTAACCGCGCTTCCGTCTGCTTTTCTGTTTGTATTTTCTGCTCTGTGTTTTCTTCGCTTCTTCATCATGGAGGACGACCTTTCCAGCCTCCAAGCTCCCTCAGAGCCTCGAACATTGGCTCAGAAGGGTGTTTTGAGCAATCATCTGGACACTGTCTGTTGAGGTTTTGCCGGTGTCTTTGCAGGCTTTGGTTAAGTCTGTTAGGCTGATCTGTTCAACTCTGGCCTGCACCAGGGTCTTAGGTAGCTTCTTCCATGACCCTCATTCAGTCTGTGTAAGGTACAGGGAACTCTGCAACCCAGGTAAGAGGTGTAGTGAATGTGCTAATTGGAGTTGTGAGAAAGCCCTTGTCGCCTCAGTGTAGTTTGAGGCGCAGGAGAGATGCTAAGGCAAAACAGAGGCGTAAGGCGGGGCTATCTTCCCTCAGTGACCCACCATCTCCACTCAGTGTCACCAGTGCCTTTGGCACCTTGCCGTCTGTTGAGGTGATTCTGCCTACGGAGACCAGGGTCTCAACCCCTCGTGTCTCCCCTGCTCAGTCTGACGTTCTCAGCTGCTCTGAGGTTTCTTTTCGGGACGATAGTGTGTTGTCCCGAGATGAGCTTTCTGCTGAGGACTCAGCATTCCAGCAGGGCACTACTGCTCTGGATGCTATTGACTTTTCTTTGTTTTAAAGTCTTGGCAGGAGGAGGTACTTGCTTCTGTCAATAGTCTTTTGGCTGCTCAGTTAGGAGGTTTGAGTAATTCTGTGCCTTCCACCATTACTAATGCCCCCTCTTCCAGCTCTGCCCTCATTCTCGGACAAAGACCTAATACAGTTCAGTGTCTGGCCCCCCAGAGTCCTGATGCAAAAAGGTGTGTGCAGTCACATTGTCAGGGGGCCAAGGGGGCCTGTCCGGAAACTAGAGGTGCCTTCTAAGCATTCGTACCTACCAAAGATGAAGGGGGGGTGGGACAGTGCAGTGAGCCTGGCCCCTCCCCCATGGTCTTGGGTGAAGGCCCAGCCAGGAGAGACACTCGGCCCCTTGCCATGTCTCCCTGCCCTCAGGGTGGCGTGCTCACACCCTACCCACGAGCTGCCACCTCCGTCTATTCAGCCGATGGGGGCCCAGTGTCGCATGACCTGTCTACGGCCCAACAAACCCACTGCTTTGTACTGGTCAAAGGACAGTCCCTCTTTTGTGTTTGGGACTCTTCTTCAGTGTCTCGTGAGCGACTCAGCCCCACCTTGTATTCTCGATTGTTCTGGGAACCACCACACATGTCACAGCATCACTCTTGGTTCTTCTGCTGTGGCCCAACTTCCTGATTTGACTGTTAAACATGTCCTCGATTCTCCACGCCCTTCATGTTCTGGGGTGGAGGACTCTGTTGTCTCAGTGCCCTGTGGGCTTAACACAGCTCATCCTGACCCAGAGTTGCAGGACTGGACCCTGACAGGACCGGAGGGGGGTGAGGGGTGTGAGCCTCAAACCCCCTCCATGTACCATCGTATGATGGATTACATTATCTCAGTATCTGAGGATGCTAAGGGTACAAAGATTTGACCTGAGGGTCCAGTTGTGCTGGCTATCGACACCACTCCTGAACGAGGGGAACGATCCTTCTCGGTAGGGCGCAACTTGTCCAGTTTTTTGTGGATCAAGCCAACATGGAATACTTGAGGACAAATAATTGGCTAGCCTTCAGGCAGATTTGCAAAACTACAGCATGGCGGGTCAGGAGGTGTACGGGAAGGCTGCCTTAATCAATTCCTCCTTACACAACACTTTGAAATCTGGCGCCAGGCAGCCACATGTGCTCTGTGAACACCCAGACGTTGCCAGGATGGAGGGGAGGGTAGTCGCCAGATTACGAGAGGCTCTCAACCACTCTTATTGGTGTTTGGGAGCCTTATACCTTGCATCTTGCAATCTCCCTTTGCATCTCCTAGACTTGGAGGAACAGCTCCTCAAAGCTGTCTGTATGGTGCTAAACGATACCTGCAGGGACTTCACTTATGTTGTCGCCAACCTGCGGGCCTGGAGGAGAGAGGCCTACTTGAGCCACCTCAGACCAATGTTCTTGCAAGTAGAGAGGGGCATACTTAGGAAGTCCCCCATTTTTACTCCTCTTCTTTTTGATGAAGATGGACTTCAGGAGGCTACCCAGTCCTCCAGGAACAATGCTGATATGACTCTGCATGAGGCTGCTCTCAGGGCTCTGGCCTGTCCACATCCTGCACAGGGCAGGGAACGTGGTTCATGCCCTTCTACCTCAGCAGCAGGACTGCCAGCTGCCTCTGTTAGGCGACAGCCCATCCCCACTCATCCCAGGGACTCTCGGGGTGGGTCTTCGGGACTTCTCCCTTCTTGTTCCAGTGGGCAGAGGGGTGGACATAAAGGTAGGCCCTTTTGTAAGTGACAGCCTCCTCCTCCAAGGAGCATTACAGGCTGTCTAGCCCAGAACTGGGAGGGATGGCTCAAGATAGGGGCAGAGAAGTGGATTCTCGACGTTCTGAGGGAAGGCTACAGAATCCCCTTTTCTGCTCCCCCACCTCTTACGACCCACTTTGTGGTCCCCAGAATTTATGCTCCAGGATCAGTCAGAGGTCAAGCCCTTTGGCTGGAGATCCAGCAACTGAGGGACAAGGGCATCATAGAAGAGGCACCTACCAACCCCGGGCTTTTACATTAATTTGTTCATGGTTCCATAAGCCTCGGGAGGGTTCAGACCCATCATCGACCTATCCATCCTCAACAAGTATGTTGTCACTACCAAGTTCAAGATGGAGACAGTCAGGACAGTCATGTCTGTCATTCAACAGGATGACTGGATGGTGTCTCTGGATCTGAAGGACGCCTACCTTCAGGTGCCCATCCATCTGGACAGCTGCCGTTTTCTTCGCTTTTCCTGGGAGGGATGCCACTTACACTTTCGAGTCTTCTGCTTTGGCCTCTCTACTGTTCCACAGGTCATTGCTCTGATAATGGCTCCTGTCTCTGCAGAATTCCATTGCCTAGGCATCTGCATTCTCAGATACCTGGACGATTAGTTAGTCCTTGCTTCATCAGCAGAGGAGACACGAAGAGTCACAGCCTGTCTCATCGTCCTCTGTTCTCTTTTGGGGATTTGCATAAATTGGGAGAAGTCACCAGAACACCAGAACAAGACAATACCTTCCTAAGGATGACTATTCGATCCCCTTTTTTGAAGGTTTTCCCAACATAGGGGAGGATACAAAACCTCCAGGACACCATCCACTCATTCCTCAGTTTTTAGAGAGACTTATCAGGCACTTGTCCTTCCTCATTCATCTAGTTCCAGGATCGAGGAGGAGGATGCGTCTGCTCAAGATGCAGCTGAACCAGCCGTGGGACAGACGTTTGATGGCAGACGACCGTCCTGTCAGCTGGGACCCCAGCAGTTGCTGCGACCTGGAGTGGTGGCTGGAGGACCAGAAGCTGGAGCATGGTTAACCCCTCCAATTAACTGTCCCGGATCTCTTTCTCTACACAGATGCCTCAAATGTAGGATGGGGTGCATCTCTTCTCCAGGACTCAGTGAGTGGCCTCTGGGACATCCAAGAGAGGTCTCTACACATCAACGTTTTAGAACTCAGGGCAATATGCCTTGGGCTACATCACTTTGCAGAGATTTTGACGGTCTCTGTTGTTGCTGTTTTCTCAGACAACACCATGGCACTCACTTACCTCAGCAGAGATGGAGGTACCCATTCTACACTGCTCAACAAGGAGGCACGGGAGATTCTAGACTGGGCAAAGACTCATTCGGTGCAGATTCTGACTCAGTTTGTAAGGGGATCAGACTGTCTGAGCAGACGGAATCAGGTCCTCTCCACAGAGTGGAAACTGCACATGAACGTGTGCTGCCATTTGTGGTGTGTATGGGGCTACCTGACAGTGGATCTCTTCACTACTCGCCTCAACTGCAGGATCCCGAACTTTGTGTCTCCATTTCAGCTATTGCCACAGATGCATTCCTTTACAATTGGGACTACCAGGATCTGTATGTCTTCCCTCTACTTCCTCTCATCAGGAAGGTGCTCAACAAGCTCTGGGCCTCCAGGAACATGAGACTCATTTTGATAGCTCCGTTCTGGCCACAGAAGGAGTGCTTTCCAAACCTGTTGTAGGCATTGATGCCTTCTGTTGCAAAAGGACCTTCTGAAGCAACCACACACCCACAGGTTCTACCTCGGTCTCTAAGGGCTCAGCTGACAAGCTGGAGACTGTCTAGTGATACCTGAGATACAGAGGCTTCTCCTCTAGGGTTGCCCAGTTCTTGGCAAATGGCAAACGACCATTCACTTCTCTAAACTATCAGCACAAATGGAAGAGGTATAGGAAATGGTGCAGGGACAACAGGCACATCATCTCCAACCTCATGGTCCAGAAAGTTGCTGATTTTCTTGTCCTCCTGAGACAAGTTTGTCATCTTTCAACTTCTGCCATTAAAGGCTACAAGGCCATGCTTAACAGCGTTTTTGCTATCAGGATTAGACCTCAACAAGGACCAAGTGTTGAAGGATATTATCAGGGCCTGCTCTTCAGCCCTGTAGACCTGACAAGGACCTTAGTCCTTCTTGAAACTTGGATGTGGTGCTTTGTTGTTTAACTATATATATGGCTCCCTTTGAACCCCTTAGGCTCTCCTCCACAAAAGATCTGACCAGGAAGACTTTTTCTGCTCGCTCTAGCTACAGTGCAGAGGGTGGGGGGAAATCCAAGCTCTCTCGCACAGGACTAGCTGGCAGGGGCAGGATCTTTTGGTTTCATATCTTCCTGAGTTTATTGCCAAAACTGATACGGAAGCCCACAGGACACCTCGGGAATTCCGGATTAAAAGTCTTGCTACCGTAGTCGGTGAGGAGGAAAATGTTAAGTGTCCTTCCTGACCAATGTTAAAGGCGGCGATCTCCTCCTTCCTCCGGGATACCATCAAATCAGCCGATGGTGCAATGCCTGACTCTACTTGCCCCGAGATTAAGGTCCGAACCCATGACATCCTTGGCACCGCTGCCTCCATGCTTATGTGGAAGAACTGCTCTGTTACTTCCATCTTGAGAGCAGCCCGCTGGAAGATGCATTCAGTTTTCTCTGACCACTATCTCCGAGACATAGTAAGGAGGGAGGGAGATGTCTTCGCCTTGGGCCCAGTTGTCACAGCTAGACACATTGTAGACTGATGGCTGCTCTGGACCCACATCCCCCCGGGAGGAATGCTCAGATTGCTTTCCCTTGAGTCCCTTTACTTCAGACACACACCAATGGGCTGGTCAGTACCCGGGTACGCGTGTCCTTCTCAGATTCTCGCAGCCAGGCAGAAGAATGAGCACACTTCTAGGGTACTCACCACTGGTCACCTAGTGTTCTGTAATTCTTGAGACGCAAGGGTCATGGAGGACTACCATGCCTTAGCCGGAACCTCTAGCACCCTCTGCATTCAACCTTTTCCAAAGGTTGGTGTCTTAAAATGGACAGTTTTTCACCCTAAATGCCTACCAGGTCATGTTGACTCCCACCTCCTTAAATGTTGGAGTCTGCTATTTTTGTATGAAAAACAGGTCTCTGTAATAGAAATGTAATTGTTAGAAATATAATTGATTTCTTCACTTACCTGTTTTCTCATACAAAAACAAATGCTGTCCCATCCTCCCCTCAGTCTAGTTCAACAAGCACGAGAATTAACTGAGGCAGTGCGCTGCTGGGACAACAGCTGTACACCAGCATGTTGCCCTGGCTGCACAGGGCACTGCGCTGGCAGGTGTAGTACTAAAGTGGGGATTTTTTGTTCTCGGCGGAAATAAAATGGAACTGCAATTTTTTGTATGATAACGGTAAGTGAAGAAATTAATTTTATTTTAAAAAATTACATATCAACAATATTACCAGCTAACATCACATGCCTTGCCAAAGAGAAGTAGATGCAGCCATCACATTAAAGTAAGTTAGAAATGTGAAAAAATACTAGTATTTTTTATTGCTCGTGACTTGTGCTAGAAATATTCAAGTGGTCATGACAGGATGAAGGTTCCCCACCCCTGCCTTACAACAGTTTTGAAGTGCAATTATACTTATGGGTCAATCTACCCTTGGTATGCAGTTTTAATGTGATCTTAAGTTTTGTTGCATTTTTATTTGAGAAAAAAATTGCCATGACATTATAAATGCATTGATCTAGTTAAGAAAACCATTCTTATTTACTGATAAAATTCTGAATTCCACATAGTTCCTTTGAAGTTCCTGCAGCAGCTGTCAAAAGGGGCCCTCTGGTGAATCCTGCATATTGTAAAGTTTTAATGCATGGACTATAGCCAGCCTTGGTATGTATAAACAGACCTGGCCATGATTTTTAAGTAGATGTTTGTTCTTCAGATAACTTCAGTGTTGAAGGAATGACACAGTGGAAGAAGACACTTCATCTCATCAGCACCAACAGTACATAGTTGTAGATAAAAAGTATGTCTGATTTTTTTTAGGGGAGGGTAGGAACACTGTCTTGATTATGATTACTGCAGGTAATTACTTCGTGTGTAGTTGTGTTAATGTCTCATGTCAACTTATGCCAATTATATTCACACCTTTGTTTTATGGCTTTTTCTTGTTGTTTTCAGTGGCTTCATTGTAGACAATACACAAAATCTTTTATACATAGTGAAAGGTATCAGTGTTATACAATTTCTGTAAAAAGTGTGTTAATTTCTATGAGTGTTTTTATTACTGATTAGAAACTAATTACTGTTTCTCATGTTGATTTTGAGATGAGTATTAGAATTAATGAGTAACTTATTGTCAGATGAGGACAAGGGTGATAATATTTTGAATTTTGTCAGAGGAATATTAGGTTGGAATATTCAACATTTTTATGTTTGATGTTCCCCAAAATATTTGAAAAGTTGTGTTAAAGGTGAAAGAAGAAAGTGACATTTCAGGTGATCAGAGGATAAGTCAACATCTATAGTAGATTAAGACCGTTTACATGAATTTTAGTTGGTGATTCCTGCTTCATTGAATCTGTATTTATTGTGTATACAACCATTCTTCCTCCATTACTGTATATGAAGGTTACATGTAATTATTTCCTAATGTTTGTGTGTGTATGGTAAAAGGGAAAGATTCAATAAGTATTTGTATACAATATTTTCTTTTTAAGTTTAGATGTGCATACCTTTCATAAATGTCATATTATGTATATTTTTTATCCCATAGACTTGTGTGGTTGCGTGTTATTGTTGTGAAACTAGAAATATTATTCTTTGGATTGAAACGTGTTTTTCCATGAAGCTATCCATGAAACCTAAGTGATGGAGGTTACAGCTGTTTATTGATTTATGATGCAGATATATGACAACTGATCAGTCCTGAGTCAATTTGGGTGTATGCTGGTTGTGTATGTATAATATATATATATATATATATATATATATATATACAGTGGTACCTCTTGATTCGAACTTAATTTGTTCTTTATTGCTGTTCGAATTGCGAAAATTTGAATTAGGAAGCAATTTTTACAATTGAAATTAATGTAAAAACATTTAATCCGTTCCAGTTGATTTTAAGTAAAAAAAGAAATAAAAAAATACTACACTCAACCCCAGCTATTGCAAGAACTTGGTCCCTTAACATCGTCGCAATACCTAAGAAAGCAATAGCCATTTTTAAGAAGTAATGGGAAAAAACAAAATTGGTCCTGACCCACCAGAGTGGCAAAATGATTTAACATATTGGCACCTTGCTTTCCCCTCATCTCATCATAATTCATACGTAGATATCCTTCGCATTTTGAGAGTACAAAGTAAACACAGACATGAAATGCATAAAAAATAGATACAATTAATAAAAAAAAGGCATAACAAAAAACATATTTACTTCGGTGTGAAACTCCCGAGTCCAGATAAAGACTAGACAAGCCTCCACCCGGGTCCCCTCCCCCCTCCCATGCACTGAATACAGAAACAGATCGTGTAGTATTCCTCCCTTCCCCACTCCCTCCGTCCTTATCCTCTCCCATTCGATACACAAGCAGACCGAGTAGTCCGCCTCCCCTCCCCCCACTCTCTCCCTCCTCCAGTCTCTTGCCATTCTCTCTCCCTTCTCCCCCCCCCCTCTCTCTTTCTTATCAAGTAGAATCTCACAACATCATTTCCAACAGGAATTATTTCAAGAAAAGTGTAAATTATTGTACAAAACTGCAAATTATTGTATTATCGTAGTTTGCGCAAATGACAATGATATTTAACAATTCATTCTTCATTGCTTGTTTAAAGTGTTCAATATATCTTCATTAGTAAATAAGTTTGCCAGTGACCAGAGAAGAAGCTGCATTGAATGGGGTGGTAGGTAGGAGGTAATCAGGGTTGGGGGCTGGAGTAACCAAAGCAACTAGGACTAGAGTGACTTGAAAGCCGTTCACAAGAGAGGTGTTCACGGCAGAGAAGTACAAGTGAGACCGGTTGACTGGGGGGAAGGCGCATTGGCCGCCACGTGTTTTTTTTTTTTTTTTTTTCGAATTGAGAAGCTGCGTTCGGATTGGAGGTCAAAGTTTGTTCGCTAAATGTGTTCGGATTGCGAAGTGTTCGAGTCAAAGGGTGTTCGAATCAAGAGGTACCACTGTATATATATATATATATATATATATATATATATATATATATATATATATATATATATATATGAGGGCCCCAGAACCATAGGGACTCAAGCGTCATTTAAGAAAAACTGAGAAAAATGCATTTAAAGTCTATAAACGATAACTCCACTTCCAAGAGAGATATTGATTTCCAAGAGAGATATTGATTTCAACTAAGTTTCAGACAATAGCCCTGCTCTTCAGAATTATTTTGGCCAAGAATGAAAGCAAATGTATGGTGCATTTGAGTGCTAGCACGTAAAATGTACCCCCCCTCAAGTTTCCGTACAATTCATTGCATGACCTGTGATTTAAACCTTGACAAAAAAAATTACTGAAATAAATAATTTTTTTACACTTTCTTTGTGTGGCAATAACAAAAAGAGGATATTATAGCAATAATGATGATGATGATAATAATAATAATAATAATAATAATAATAATAATAATAATAATAATAATAATAATGATAATAATAATAATGATAATAATAATAATGATAATAATAATAATAATAATAATAATAATAATGATACATCGAACTGCATTAAAGAATTACATCACAGGGTAAATGTAAGAAAAATAGAACATACAAGTATTGGTACATAGTACAGTACAATAGTAACTTAAAAGAAAGCAACAAAAATTGGAGGATGATTTATGAGATGTTAGAGGAAATCATAAAAAATAACTCAGTAATGATGGTTAAACAAAGGATTAACATGTGGAACTTGTTATTCAAAGAAAAATACTTGATAATCTGTACTCACTCATTATGTTGCTATACATCCGCTAAAGAAGTTGGAGGTTGGGGGAGGATGCGCTGAAGTTACTACTGTCCTTCGTCATACTCCATGAGGTCGTCATAGCAGTGTGCTGATTGGCCCATGGTAACGTATTTCATATGGAAGAAAATGCTGATTGGACGAGATTTGCCTATGGGCTGTGTGCTGTGCGCTCTCATTGGCTGGCTACCTCCCGCTAACTTTGAGCCCCCCTGGTCCAAAACCGACGCGACCCCAGGCTCAAACGCCATACATAGAATAGTGCTTTACGTATCGATGGGTTGAGAGTACACTGGCTTCTACAAGATTTTTAACCTTATTGAAATCGAAAAACGGTGTCAGAAACAATGTAGCCAGACAGAGGAAGAGTTGCCAAAACTAGGAATATGAATATCTCAATAATCGGGGAGGTGGCACTTGTGCCCCTATGATTCTGGGGCCCTCATATATATATACACCACCAAGTACCAAATGATCAAACAGTGGATAAATGGGCCAAATAGAAATAGATATATGCTGGTAATGGTAATGTGAAATATTGCTCTAGATAAGACATAGTA
Source organism: Callinectes sapidus (assembly GCA_020233015.1). Taxonomy (NCBI): domain Eukaryota; kingdom Metazoa; phylum Arthropoda; class Malacostraca; order Decapoda; family Portunidae; genus Callinectes; species Callinectes sapidus. Next base: position 4,141,670 of record CM035216.1, on the reverse strand, counting down.
AACATAGCCTCCTATTATTTTACAATTCTCTCTCTCTCTCTCTCTCTCTCTCTCTCTCTGCTTTAAATAAATAAGTGAAACAAAAATACTTTCTTCTGCTTGGTTCACAATAAATAAAGTACTGAAAAATTAGTTCCGTGTAAGCCACATTAATATACACACCATAATATATAGCTGTGTGTGTGTGTGTGTGTGTATGTGTATTTACCTAGTATTGTACATGGTTTGAGCGGGGCTCGTAGTGTCCTGTCTCCATATCTCCTTATATCCAACATTTCCATCAACATCGGACGTGTGGTGCTGGTTAGAATTTTTTTTCATACTGGTTGCTTCAACAGTCTCCTCTTTTAATCCATTCCAGGTGTCTACAATTCTATGTGGAAAGCTGTATTTTCTTGTGTCCTTCAGATACCGGCTCTTTTTTATCTTCCTTAAGTGTCCTCTCATCTGTCTAGTTTCTTCTTCCATCATCACCAGGTTTTAGTTATCCAGCTTTTCAATTCCATTTGCTATTTTATATAGAGTTATTAGATCACTCTCTCTCTCCTATCTTGCAGAGTTGGCAGTCCCAGTTCCTTTATCTGTCCTCATAACTTAGTTCTCTTAATTCTGGTACCATTTTTGTGGCAGCTCTTTGGATCCTTTCTAATTTCCTTTTATCCTTTTCTGCATTGGGTGACCACACCACAGCGGCATATTCCAACCTCGGACGTGTGATGCTGGTTAGAATTTTTTTTCATCATGTCCTTATTCATGTAGTGGAAAGCCACCCTAATGTTGGTTAATGTTCTGTATGTGGATCCAAATATTTGATTTATATGCCGTTCTGGGCTCAATGTACCTTGTATCACCACCCCTAGGTCTTTTTCTTCCTTGGTCTTAAATATTTCCTCCTGTCCCATCTTGTAGTTCCATTTTGGCCTTCTTTTGCTTTTTCTTAGTTCCATCACATGACATTTCTTTGCATTAAAGCCCAGTTTCCACCTCTTACTCCATTCATCAATCTTGTCTATATCCCCTTGTAGTTCTTGACAGTCATCGGTGTTCTTAACAATTCTCATCAATTTGGCGTCGTCTGCAAATAGATTCATATAGCTGGTCACGCCTCACTGCATATCATTTACATATATTTGGAACATTATGGGTGCCAGGACTGACCCCTGCGGTACTCCACTTGTTACATTTCTCCAACTTGAGGTTGCTTCCTTGTGTCTGTGTGTATGTGTGTGTGTGTGATGCGCAGTGTGGGCCAGCCACCCTTGGCTCTTCACGTCTGACAGCATTACCAACGTCTAGTGAAGGAGCACTTGTTTGCTTCATTCTTTTTTTTTTTATATAAAAGAATAACTTCTATACTATTAAATTATACCTTCCTCTTACCGTACATGAGACTCTAAGTCTAATATCTAAGAGAGGAGCACAATGTCGACTATATAAAATGAAAAAAAAAAAAAATGTTTCTCTTTATAAGTATGATATGAATAACCAAATTCATATTAGGAGTATAAACATTACTGAAAAAAAGGTTATTAAAATACAAAAAAATAGTTTCAAAGAAATACGAATCAAAGAAACTTTATGGTACGTGTTTAAAAAGTGCGCTTCCAGAAGGTGTACAGCAGTTTACCACTAAGCCACCCAGAAGGTATACAGCAGTTTTTGGGTTAATATTATACTGTGCCCTATTGCTGGTATAACTATATTTTACTCTCTCATGTAAACTGTATATGCATATTGTACCACATTATAGCCTATGACTATGTGTGCGAGACAATATAGGCTGTTTACTCTACAGTACAGAACTGTATTGTACTCAATTTTCAATGTCCGGACTTTTTCACTCTCTGGACATGGCCCAGTCTGTATTAGTCCGAAAAAACGAGGGTTGACTGTATATCTCTCTCTCTCTCTCTCTCTCTCTCTCTCTCTCTCTCTCTCTCTCTCTCTCTCTCTCTCTCTCTCTCTCTATATATATATATTATGCATGTGTGATTGTTTAACTTGTTGTTTGGGTTGCATAAAGAAACTGACATGAAATATCTGTTGGCTACTGAACGAATTATCGCATATAAGTGAAAAGAAATGTACCTAAATGATATATTTCAGGGGGGATTTTGGACCCCGTGTATATTCAAAACACATAAAACAAACAAGTGTAAAATGAGAGGTACCTGTATATATTTATTTCTAAGTGTAAAGATGGTAAGTAAAACCTGGGCTGGGTCAGGGACACTCTTTACTCTTATGTTTTGACAGAATGTCTTCCTCAGAGAGTGAATGAGAGACATGGAAAGAACAACAGATTATATTCGCTTGTAGTGGGTCACCTGTGCATCTGATTGGTCCCTTAGCGCACTCCCTTGGCAGACGTCCACACTACGAGCGAATATAAGCTGTTGATCTTTCCCCGTCTGTCACTCACTCTCTGAGGAAGACATTCTGTCAAAACGTAAGAGTAAGGAGTGTCCCTGATCCAGCCCAGGTTTTCCTTATCATCTTTACACTCATTTGTCTTACTACTAGCCATCATATACAGTGGTACCTCTTGGTTCAAACACCCTTTGACTCAAACACTTTGGCAAACAAATTTTGACCTCCAATCCGAACATGGCCTCTAAATTTGAACACAAACACACGTGGCGGCTGACACCGCCTACCCGCCAGTCGGCTGGTCTTGCTTGCACTTCTCTGCCGTGAACACCTCTCTCTATTGCAACTTGTGAATGGCTTTCATGTCACTCTGGCCCCTAGTTGCCTCGGTTACTCCAGGCCCCAACTCTGGTCACTTCCTATCTGCCATCCTAGTCAATGCAGCCTTCTACTCTGGTCACTGGCAATCTTATTTACTTATGAAGTTGTGTTTAACACTTTAAACAACCAATGAAGAATGAATTGTTAAATATCATTGTCATTTGCGCAAACTATGATAATATGATACTTTGCAGTTTTGTACAATAATTTATAATTTCCTTGAAATAATTCCTGTTGGAAATGATGCTACGAGAATATATTCTACTTGACAGAGAGAGAGAGAGAGAGAGAGAGAGAGAGAGAGAGAGAGAGAGAGAATGGTGAGTGGCTGGAAGAGGGATGGAGCGGGGGGGGGGCGGCGTACTTGGTCTGTTTGAGTATCAAAAGGGAGTGGATAGGGACAGAGTGAGGGGGAGGGAGGAATACTACATGATCTGTTCCCGTATTTAGTGCATGAGAGGGAGGCAGGGACCCCCCAGGGAGGCCTGTATAGTCTTCATAGGGACTTGAGAGTTTCACACTGAAATAAAAAAAGTCTTACTTTTTTATGCATTTCATGTCTCTGTTTACTTTATACTGTATAGATGTGAACAATATCTATGAATTATGATGAGATGAGGGGAAAACAAGGTGCCAATATGTTAAATCATGTTGCCACTCTGGTGAGTCAGGACCAATTTTATATTTTCTCATTACTTCTTAGCAATGGCTATTGCATTTTTAGGTATTGCGGTGATGTTAAGGGAACAATTTCTCGCAATAGCTGGGGTTAAGCGTAGTATTTTTTCAAAATAAACTGGACCGGATTTAATGTTTTACATTATATTCAAAGGTAAAAATTGCTTCCTAATTCAAATTTTTGCAATTCGAACAGCCAAAAAGAACTAATCAAGTTTGAATCAAGAGGTACTACTATATATATATATATATATATATATATATATATATATATATATATATATATATATATATATATATATATATATATATGCAGCCTTTCGTCACTAAATGACCAAGTTCTGTTCCAACAACAAGGTTGTTAAACGAATTGGTTGCTAAGCAAGGAGGGATGAACAATCTCTCATGAACAAGGTTCATCCCTCCTAACACTGCTGCCCTAGTACACCCCCTTGATCAGTTCATCACATACATGAGACCTGCATAAGCAAGAAAAAAACTTTTTTGCTATGGAGGAGGATTGTATGATAGTGCCCTTAAGAATCATAAAATCACCAAAGCACTTGCCCCAGCTCCATCCCTCATACAAAATCCTCAAGTGATGTCCACCATTGAGTTTTAGAAACACTTTTCTGTCTATTTATTTAACTGGACATATTTTTGTTTATCTATTATTTTTTCTTACAATTTGTGTAAAGACTCAGAGGTACATGATATCTTTTTTATTTTCTGGAAGAATTAGGAAAAAATAGAGGAGAAAAGTGACAAAAGGCAGAGTTGCCAGAACCAATTAGAACTATTTGTGGTTAAAGCTTACCTCCTAATGTTAGTGTGGTGTTTGCCCAGAACCAATTAATTGTTCTATAAGCAGCCCCATTAAATATGAAGCTCATTTTTTATTTTCTTCCACATTTTCATCTGAGTGTAGTTCTAGACACATCTGACAGTAACAGTTTGTGGGGATGTCTCTACCACCATCCTCTCATATTTGGGCCTAAGATTGCAGCAGTGAACCTATAAAACACCTTTTGATGAGCATTGTCATTGAGCAGAGGGAAGACATTCATGGCTAAACAAAATCACTCTCCAATGACTGATAACATTTTGCCAATAAAAGTGCAAGATGTTGAACATGACACCAGGATGAGTCTGTAGTAGTTTTCTTTTTTGCCAAATATATATTAGAATTATATGTTAATTTGTTGTGTATCGTATAAATATGAGCCATAGAGCTTTGTGTGTGAAAACAATGGCAATCCTGAAATAATGTAAAAACAGCTACTTTACATTGTACTGAAATCTTTAAATGCCTGTATTGTAATACAAGAAACTTTTACATTAAAACAATTTTCAAACATTTACAAACTACTGAAACTTCTGGTAAACATTCATGTAAATACATATTGGCTGTGCCTTCATTGTGCAATTTTTTTTTTTTTTTTTTTTTCAATAAGTGAAAAACTTGAGTTAGGGAATTTTACTGGAAGAACTTAGCGATCAGAGTGACATCACACAAAACATGTCTTATTATCTCAATAACTCATTACATATTGCAAATTTTCAAAAAATTAAATTACATGCTGTTTGTATGAGCTTTCAGAATTTTTACATAGAAGTAGGTGTCCCTTCAACAAAAAATAACACTACAAGATGTTATGACATAATGAAAACTGTTATGATATCATACTGTCAACCACATGACCAAATGACATACCACATTCTCATACTCTTGAATCTTTTGAATTTTCCTACCATCTGGCTTTTACTTACAAGTCATTCTCTTACTAAATTTATCTGTGCTGTTTATCTCTCTCCTAACCCCTTTGACTATAGTAAATTCTTTGACTATTTAATTTCCAAAGTGGAGCACATACTATCTCTCTATCCCTTTGCAGAGACCTCCATCCTTGGAGACTTCAATATTCACCACCACTTATGGCTTTCCTTTCCCTTCACTGACCATCTTGGTGAACAAGCCTTCAACTTTGCTGTCCTCCATGACCTATAGCAACTGGTGCAACACCCTATTTGTATTCCTGACCACCTTTTCCTTACCTTTTATCCTTCTGCTTATGCTGTTACCCTTTCTTCTCCATTGGGTTCCTCCTATTGCAATCTCTTGACCTATTTCTCCAATCCCTCCTCAGGATCCTCCAAAGTGGAGATGCCTCTGGTATTTTGCTTCTGCCAGTTGGGGAATCCTAAGAAGATATTGTGCTGATTTTCTCGGGAATGACTACTGTTTCCGTGACAGAGACCCATCTCTGTGTGCTGAGCACAAAACAGAGGTGATAGTGTCTGGTATGGAGGTGTACATTCCTCACTTTTCTCTCAACCTAAATCTTCCAAACCTTGGTTTAACCCAGTGTGTTCTCGTGCTTTGCATGATATAGAGGTTGCCCACAAAAGGTACTTATGCCTTCCATCATCTAAATCTTGTGCACTTTATATTTCTGCCTGGAATCATGCCAAGTTTTTTCTTCAAGTTGCCAAACACCCTTTCATTAATAGAAAATGCCAAAAACTTTCAAACTTCAAATCCACCTCGAGATTTCTGGCATCTGGCCAAAAAACATCTCCAATAACTACTTCTTCCTCTTTGCCTCCTTTACTTCATCCTTATGGCACTACTGCCATCACATCTATCTCTGAAGCTGAACTCTTATCTCAGACCCCAGCTAATAACTCTACCTTGAATGATTCTGGGCTTGTTCCTCCCTCTGACTATTTCATGACTTTAAAATTCTTTGCTGGCTTGAATTCTCAGAAGGCTTTTGGACCTGATGGGGTCCCTTCTATTGTTCTCAAAAACTGCTTCCGTGCTTGCACCTTGTTTGGCCAAACTCTTTCAACACTGTTTATTGACTTATACCTTTCCTTCTTGCTGGAAGTTTGCTTACATTCAGCCTGTTTCTAAAAAGGGTGACTGTTCTAACCCCTCAAACTAGTGCCTTATAGCTTTAATCTCCTGCTTGTCTAAAGTTTTGAATATATCCTCAATAGGAAGATTCTTAAACATCTGTCACTTCATAATCTATCTGATTGCCAATATGGCTTCGGTCAAGGTTGCTCTACTGGTGATCTTCTGACTTTCCTCACTGAGTCTCAGTCATTCTCTTTTAGAGATTTTGGTGAAACTTTTGCTGTTGCCTTAGATATATCAAAAGCTTTTGATAGAGTCTGGTACAAAGCTTTGATCTCAAAACTGCTCTCATATGACTTCTGTCCTTCTCTCTGCAACTTTATCTCTAGTTTTCTCTGACCATTTTATTGCTGCTGTGGTAGACAGCCACTGGTATTCTCTTAAATTTATTTACAATGGTGTTCCTCAGGGTTTTGTCCCATCATCCACTTTTCCTACTTTTTATTAATGATCTCCTAATCCAAAGTTCTTGCCCTATCCATTCCTACATTGATGATATCACCTTACACTTTCCCACATCTTTCCAGAGACTTCGAACCCTTCAGGAAGTTAACAGTTAACGCAGGCATGCCATAGAATACCTTACTTCTGATATCTCTAAGATTTGTAATTGTGGCAGAGAAAACTTAGTATTGTTCAATGCCTCAAAAAAACAATTTCTCCATCCATCAACTCGACTCAACCTTCCAGACTACTATCCCCTCTTCTTTAATGACACCCAACTTTCCCCCTCTTCTACAGTGAATATCCTGTCTGTCCTTCACTCATGATCTAAACTGGAAACTTGATCTCTCACATCTTGCTAAAACTGCTTCCATGAGATTAGGTGTTTTGAGGCATCTCCGTCAGTTTTTCTGATCTCCCCAACTACTATGTACAAGGGCCTTGTCTGTCCATGTATGGAGTACTCTTTACATGTATAGGGGGTTCCATCATCAACTTCTCTCCTCTGACTGGCTTCAGCTACTCTCTCTTTCTCAGAATGTTGCATCTCTTGCTATCTTCTATCACTATTTTCATGCTGACTGTTCTATTGATCTTGCTGACTGCATGCCTTCCGTCCTCCCGTGACCTCGCTGCACAAGACTTTCTTCTTCATCTCATCCCTATTCTGTCTAAGGGAGTCTGGAGCATAACTCATTTTTGGCAGGGGCTGGCTGTATATATATATATATATATATATATATATATATATATATATATATATATATAGCGCAGACGTTTGAGTACATACCAGATATTTTTTTGAGCTTCAAGTTGAACTTTGCATTGAAGTGTTTAAAAATTCAACTTCCAAGGTGTTTAAGAATTGAGTCTGCACTGTATTTTCATTACTATAATGGACATTCTGACCTTTAACTCCTCATACCTTGAACAATTTGGACTGATAAAACAACAACAACAACAAATGTGTCACTGGAAGTCTACCATAAACTGGACCTTGACCAGCTGATGCTGGCTGATAGAGGTCAAGAAGCATTAGTTGTGCATCTCTTTGTTATGTTTGGACATAGGATACTTTCCATAATGCACTCTGGAAGCTTTTGGAAGAGTTTGGAGCATTCCACAGTGCAGTATAGATGGGTTATGATTTGCTAATGGAAACTCTCACAGGACTTTGTGTTTTCTCTCGGTCTCCTCCTCCCTCTTCCTCCTACTTATTTCAAACTTAATTTCCTCTATGAATAAAGTCTATAGCATGTAGTAGCAAGGTCTTCTGCTTTATGCTCTGAAGCTGTCCAAAGTGAATGGGGTGGTAGGATGTTAGGGTAATGTCAAGCAGAATGTAGCCATTGCTGTCCTCAGTTTCTAATTCTATTCTGTTAGCTCCTTGCAATGGCTCCAAAGAAATAAGTGCATCCAGTACTGCAACTGGCAGTGGGAAGAGGAAAGTAGTGCAGAAAACAATAGTTGTTAAGTAATATCATATAGAACCTGCTCTTTATATTAGTATTTACTGAGCTCCCTATCTATTCAGCTGTCTATTCTCACATTAGAAAATGTTTTGTTCTATTTCACCTCAGCCAGCTCCCTCAGCTGAGACCATCATTCTTTCATAAGATGCACTTATGTGTGGACACAAAATTTTACACAGTGACTCTTGAGCCTTCTATCCAGCAGTTTGTTAGCCTTATGGCTGAGTTGTCTCCTCAGCAAGAGAGTTTGCTATCTCCACCTCCAGTGTTTAATGGCAGCAGCAACGCTCTGCTCAGCTCGGTGACTAATGATGGTCAGGAGCTGCTTCTCTACTGTGGCCATATGTGTGGTGGCAGCTCTCCACCTGTCCCTTCTTTGGCTTTGTCTCATCATTCTTTGTTCACTAGGAGAGTCTGTGCTTCTTCTGGGTGTAGGAGAGTTCTCTGGAGTGCCCACAACAACTCATATACTGTATGTACTGTCTGCTGTGATGGTTTCTGTGACATAAACAACAGGTATTTTGAATATGCCCTAAGCAGAAGAGGGGAGAGTGTAAGGAAAGCTCCCATCTCTTCAGGTAATTTATCTTTTCTGGCACCCATGGGGCTTCTCAGTTTCCTGTCACATCAGGATCAGACAGGGAATCAGTGCATAGTTTGGTGAGACTGGAGGATTCTGTCTCTCAGATTCCTGGTTCTAAGGATTCTCCTGAAGATATGTCTTCCTTCTTTAGGGGTTTTGCTTCTCTCCTGGGGTTTCAGGAAGGTAACCAGCAGGTTTCTTTCCCTGCCACGTTGTTTCCATTGGTGGCTAAGGAGGTAGAGGGTAGGTTAGCTACTAATTCTACCTCTCATCCAGCTACTTCTTCACTCTCAATTCAAGGTACTGTGTTTGTCAGTTCCCTTTATTTCAGTCTTTGTCTCATCCTAGTCCCTATTTATCCATATACTTTTATAGTCCTTCTCACTAGGTAGCTTCCATGATGCCTTTGTCACATCTACTTTGTGTGTTGCAAATTTGCATGTGTGCTCTGCACTTATGCATATTTTACTACCATACCAAATTCAGACTCTCTTTTTATAGTCTTTATACTGTCTGCTGTATAAATAGTGACACAATCAAAATTGTTTGTAAGTCCTTCAGGTCATAAGTTGATGAACAGCTGTACCTAGTTGCTTAATACCTATTTTTTTTTACTCTGACCAGTGGTCATTTGTTCACATAAAATAGGAAAACAATTTCCTATCTATCTGTTTTTGGTCAGTAACAGATATTTGGAAGCAGCCTAGTAGCATTTGAGTTTGTATGCTCGCCTCACAGCTAAGGCTTGGTTTCAAATCTCACACTAAGCAAAAACAATTTGTATTGTTTTCATTAACACTGTAACACTTTGCCAAGATGTCCTTAACAATAGGTCTTCGTCTTCCTTAACCGTTAAGAAAGGATTTGTTCTGTTCTTGTCATAGAATAATTTAAGATGATAATAATGAACAATTGCTTTCCAGAAGCACAACTCAACAACTCGGCTTTGCTGTATTTAGTAGTTTACAAAGTAGTTTTGATACAGGTTCACAAGCACCACAGAGCTTTGTGTTAGCAAAGGAGCAGGTTTAACATGTCTTGCCTCTCTAGGATATATCCCATCCCTTCACCCCACACAGGCTGTCGTAAGGAATGTGCGGGAAGTTGGGAAAGGACGCTTTGGCTGCACTCCTGACAAGTGCTCATGGAACAGCAGCAGCAACAGCAGTGACAGCAACAACAGCAACAGTGACAGCAACAACAGTAGCAGTGACAGCAGTAACAGCAACAGCAGTAACAGCAAGAGCAGCCACAACACCATGAGGAGCAATAGCAACAACAGTAGCAGTAGTAGCAGTAGTACCAACAATTGCAGCCGTCATGCCTGATGCACCTGAATGGAGAGTATACAGTAAGGACTCCAGAGTCAGTGACCTAAGATGCTGTTCTGCTTTTGTTTGAATTGTGACTGTCACTGGAATATGTGTTTGTAGAATGTGTTCCCCACATTACATCCTGAACCACTAGAAAATCTGTGTTTATGGAGAGTGACCGGTAAGCTACAACACTTCTGTGCCACAGTGTATTTTTTGTGTGAGAGATGTGATCAGTGTGCTTTGTGACCACAACAGAAAGGAAATGCCACATTTGACAGTCTTACCTACTAGGATTGATTTGGAGAGAAACTGCTTCTGCCAAACATCTCTACTTCAATCTTTGCAATGTTTTTGTGTTTATCACCTTTTAAGTAATGAAAAGCGATGCCTTTCTATCAAAATATCTGAATCCCTGTACTGTGGAAGATTTCAAGAACATATGACATCTAGAAATTATGAGATGTTATAAGATTGCATATTTTGTTACTTTATTGTTGGGTATGTTCTGAAGATACATCACCCATTGTTGAAATGAAAAAAAAGAATGTGAATGCTTGGCATGTCACACAATACTCTTTTACCTTGCCTGAAGTTTCAGTGACAGAGGATAAGGAGTGCCATAAGTGTTATTCTTGCAATTTCAATGCAGAATATTACTTAAAAGCTTCCCAAGTGAGAATATTTCTGCACATTATAGATATGGCACACTGGGCCAACAAGAAATATAACTCACAGTTTTTCAAGATAATTGTCAGTCAGGTGCAGTGAGACATGAGTGTGCAAAGTGAAGTGAAGGAAAAAAATATTGAACAAGAGAAGGAGACAAGAAGGCTGACACGAAAGAAGGAAAAGCAGGATGACACGGCTCAAGCATCAGAAGAAAGTGTGAAGACCAAGGAGTTACTGGAAGGAGAATGTGTCAGAGGAGAAATGAAAGTAGAGGAGATGTCAGTAGAAGATTCAGAGGCAAGTAAAGATTTAACAAGTGAAGGGAAAATAATAGCATCAACTAATGTTGAGATTTTGAGAGAGAGAGATGTGGAAAGAAGAAAAAAGCAAGAACAAACATGTATTGATGTGGGAAATATTAAGCAAGTAGAGGATATCAAGGAGGAAATACTACAGATGAACTATTCAGAAAAAACTTGTATGGGAGAAACAAACTCAGAAATACAAGAAAGAATCAACATAGAAGAGATAGGAGTGATTAAAACAAATGTAAAGCAAGTTAAAGATGTGATGCCTACTGAAGTGGTTGTGAAAGAACAGATGAAAAATGTGACACCTGCAAATGAAAATTTTGAACATCAAATGTCTGAACAAACAACTACAAAAGAAGATATAAAAAATGTGACACCTGCAGACACAATAACAAAAGATACCACATATTTGCAGCAAAAAATAAATGTTAAGGAAGTGAATTTGGAACAGAAGGCAGAAGCAACATATGAAGAGGAAGGAGAGAGAGGTAGTAAGATAAGTGTGAGGGAGGCAGCACAGAAGTGCAGCTCAAACCCACACACCTTTTCATCACCACAGAGTAAGTGACACACACACACACACACACACACACACACACTCACACACACTCACACACAAACACACACACACACACACACACACACACACACACACACACACACACACACACACACACACACTGCTTTTAGCTCAATGAAGAACATCCTTGTCTTTTGTTTGACAGGCTTAGATTTGTATCCTGTTGAAACTCCTCTAAGTATTTTTCTCTGGCAGTGTGTGGCTGCTGTTCACCTTAAGCAAGGGGATGGATAGTATGTGAGATCTCATTCTTACCTGTAGACTATAGGAAAGAGAGAGAGCTAAGCTATTTTCCTTGAGGACTGTATCTGATGGTCACATGTGATTAAGACATGATGAATTGCACACACACACACACACACACACACACACACACACACACACACACACAGCTTTCCACAGAGAAGTATTGAAACATAGAATAATTTAACTGAAGGAATGATAACAGCAAAGATAGAAAGCAGAGATGACCACATGAGATTAACTATCCATTCTGTAAATCTACACACACACACACATGAAAATAGGCATTGGTTGATTACCTCTTCTATAACATACAGTTCTTTAGTTCTAAGAAGCTATCAAAGAACATCTGGATTGTTCTAAATTTCACTGAAAATAAAAAAGTAATTAGTATTATGTTCATCAGTCACAATACCAGTAAAATGCTATCTCAACAAGGGAAGAAGAATCCTCTTAGAAATAGCCCTGTACTCCAGACTTCTTAAACAATAATGAAATTTATTTTCTTTCTAGAAATTACAGACTGTAGGTATTCAGTGCATGGAAAGGAGAGAACATCTCTAGGAATGATTTATGAATGTGTGATTTGAAATATAGTATTGTATCATTGTACTAACCTTATCATTTTTATGATCTTTAAATATTTTCCTATTAGTACATGCCATTAAGAATGAATGACATACAGTGGTACCTCTTGATTCGAACACCCTTTGACTCGAACACTTCCCAATCCGAACACATTTGGTGAACAAATTTTGACTTCCTATCCGAACGCAGCCTCTCAATTTGAACACAAACACACGTGGCGGCCGACACCGCCTTCCCGCCAGTCGGCTGGTCTCGCACTTCTCCGCCATGAACACCTCTCTCTATTGCCACTTGTGAAAGGCTTTCAAGTCACTCCAGCCCCTAGTTGCCTTGGTTATATTTAACACTTTAAACAACCAATGAAGTATGAATTATTGAATATCATTGTCATTTGCACAAACTACGATAGTACAATAATTTGCAGTTTTGTACCATAATTTATACTTTTCTTGAAATGGCTCTTGTTGGAAATGATGCTGCAAGAATATATTCCACTTCATTAGAGAGAGAGAGAGAGAGAGAGAGAGAGAGAGAGAGAGAGGGGATGGTGAGTGGCTGGAGGAGGGAGGGAGGGGGGGGCAGGGTGGCCTACTCATTCTGTTTGTGTATTGAATGGGAGTGGATAGGGACGGAGTGAGGGGGAGGGGGGGGAATACTACGTGATCTGTTCCCATATTTAGTGCATGAGAGGGAGGCGGGGACCAGGGGGAGGCCTGTTTAGTCTTCATCGGGACTCGGGAATTTCAAAAGGAATGAATTAAGTTCGAATCAAGGGGTACCACTGTATATAGTTAACCCTTAATTCACTTCATTTATATTACAAAATATAAGCTATTTTCTATATGTAGGAATAGGATATTTGTGTACACATTAATTAGAAATTAACAAAGATTTGTGTTGCAGATGAAACAGAAAATGATAGTGACCTTGAGTTCTTCAATTTTGAAGACTTTGAGGTGGTTGATGCTTTGGAAGATGAAGAGGAGGAAGAGGAAGAAGTGGGGAAAAATTCTAGTAAATCCAAGCCACTGTCATCCATCTCACGAAGACGAGAGTGGCAAAGCAGCAGCTCAAATTGTAGAGAAAACTTCCATCATAACTCATCCAGGTCAAGTCAGTCACACCACAGTCACTCCAGCTACTCAAGGGATAGATTGAAGAGGAGTAAGGAGCAGGCAAAGGACAAGAGTGAGAATTCCTCAAAATTATCAAGGAATAGTTCAAGACACAGAGATGATAGGAGTCGTCATGGCCTTTCTCGGAATCAGAGGAAGAGAGGTGAAGATAAGTGCCAGAAGTCTGAAAGGAATACATACATGAAGGATAAAACACAATCAAGAAAAAGATCAACAGATGATGAAGGAAGGTCAAGCAAAAAGACCAAATCAATCAATGAGAAGCAAAGTTACAGAAAAGACAATTCATCATCCAAACAAGAAAAAGAGAGTGCCACACAGTCTTACAGTAAGAAGCCTGCCAAGACATCTAGTATCAGCTCCACAGGGAAAAATAACTCCCATGAGGCTGAAGATCATATTTTTACATCACATGGTGTCAAAAAGCAGCAAAAGCAGGAAAAATGTGACACACTAGAAACCTGTAAAGGCTGCAACATATCTGTAGTGTCTGATAGAAGTCTAGGTTGTAAGCCACAGGCAACTTGCCTGTACAGAAACATGAAGAACGCTGAAGTCACAAAAACTGATTGCATTGAGGAGGGAAAAACAAAAGTTGGAACAAGTTCCATAAAACTGGAAGTAGATAATAAAAACATTGAGATAAATTTAGAAAAATTGAAGTTTACTGGCAAGGAATTAGAAGTTAAAGAAAAAAATGTATCAAGTGAAACTTTGCACAATGTAGATAAAAATTTGGAGGTGGAAAATAAGGAATTAAAGTCAGTAAGTACTGAATATGAATTGGCTGTAGTAAAAGGTAAAAACAATGAAATGGAAGAAAGTAGCCATCATTTGATATCAAATAATGATTCAGAAGCAAGTGAAAAACAGTTTAAACAAAAAATAGATGAATCAGCCTCAAGTAACCAAAAAACAGAGTCAAGGGCAAAGGAATTAGAATGTACAGAACAACAAATGTATGAGGTAGGTGTGAATATCGAGAAATCAGAATCAGAAGATCCAGAACCCAGTGCTATGAATCAAAATATCAACAATACAGAACTAGAACCAGGGTCAAGTAAGTCAACAGAAGTAATAAAGCAATATAAACCAAACAAGAAAGACCTGCCAAAAGTGGAAAAGGAGGAAACATCTCATGAGGAAACTTGTATTAGTACAAGGACAAGGAGTGCCATAAGAAGTGGCCAAGTGTCATCTTCCATGAGGACTACTAGATCCCAGAGGAAAACCACAGTGGTAGAATCTGCATATAAAGCCAAGGCAGAGCCAAATAAAGAGATTGTTGACACAACAACACAAAAATTAAGTAAAGAGGAAATGAATCAGGAACCAAGACAATTATATGAACACGGAGTTTGTCCCCTAAGGAATCTGCATGTTGAAACAATAAAGACTACAACTATATGTGAAAAATATCAGCATTGCACTGTATTGAAAAATACAGCTGGTGAAGAACTAGGAAATGAAGATAGTCAAGGAAATACTCTCATGAAAATTAATGCTGAACTCCATAAGGAAAAGAAGGAAAATGAATACTGCAAAAATGATATTCTTCAGGAACAAGAATACAGGAAGAAAGATGCCGAACAAGAAAACAAAAACATCAGAAAGAATATGTCATCAAAAGTAGTGCAGGAAGAGGAAAATGCATGCATTGTAGGAAAAAGGAAACTGGAATGTTGCAAGAAAAAAAAAGCGGTTGATGTTGTCACTTCGGAAAATATTGCTGAAAATCAATCTCAAAGCACTGTCATAGAAAACAGTAAAGATATCTCGTCTGAGGAAAACCAGCCTAGAACTACATTGCTACATTACCTTCAAGATACTTCACAAAGCAAAGATAAAGCAGGACACTTTCACCAAGGGCACAAATTTGCAGATATTGAAAAGGAGGAATGTGACAACACTGAAAATTACAACTGTCCAAAATGTGTCCATCAGGTTAGGCAAGATGTTGCCAATGCAATTCAAATAGAAGACAAATGTGAGACATGTCAGAAGACTATCAAAGAGGAAAGCCAACTCACTAAAGAGAAGAGAAACACCTGTAGAGAAAACAGTAATAATAAAGAAGACAAAGATTTGAGTCTTGATATTAAGGATAACAAGAGGCCATTGGAAGCATTGGAGGAATGTGCCAAGAAGAGGATGAAAGAACTGGCAGTAGGGCTTGGTAGTTTTGAACACAAGGGCCAGGAAGTGGAAGAAAAAAAGTTGTTTAAAAAAGCAGAAATTAAAGATGGTGATGAAAGGGAGAATAATGTTGCTAACCCAGAAATAGGTAAAGCTCAAATACATGAGGATATCAGCAAAGGATCTTCACCAAAAGAGGTAAGAATTTTGGTTTTCTTTAACCTGAAAGAATGATTTGGTACAAACAGATGAATGATCAAATGGAAAAGTTGGCAGCACATCTTGGAGAGAGAGAGAGAGAGAGAGAGAGAGAGAGAGAGAGAGAGAGAGAGAGAGAGAGAGAGAGAGAGAGAGAGAGAGAGAGAGCATCATATGGTGTCCCTCCTATTGTTCTCCAAAACTTTGCCTACATTCTTGCACCTTGCCTAGGCAAACCCTTTCAACTTTGTCTATTAACATCTACTTTTCTTTCCTATTTGAAGTTTATCTACATTCAAACTATTCCTAAAGAGAATAACCATTTTAATCATTCAAAATACTGTCCTTTTTGCTTTGATTTTCTGTCCACCCAAAATTTTTTAATTTATTCCTAACTGTAAGATTCTTAAATACCCATCACTAAACTATTTTTCTGGTAATTACCAGTATGGTGTCCATTAAGGCCTCTCTATCAGTGCTTTCCTTACTGAATCTTGGTCATCCTTGAGAGATTTTGGTGAAAATTTAGCTGTTGCATATATACTACTTACACTTCTCTTTCTCTGCAACCTCATCACAAGTTTAATTTCTCACCATTCTATTGCTGTTGTGGTAGATGGTCACTGTCCATCCCCCTACATCTCTTGATAGTGATGTTCATAAGGGTTTTTTCCTTTCACCTATTCTCTTCCTGTTATTCATGAATGTCTTCCAAACCTTCTTTTTATCCTATCCACTCCTATGCTGATGATACCAACTTGCACTTTTCATGTCTTTTCAACATGCAGGAAAGCCATAGAATGACTGCCTTGTGATCTCAAATTTTTTTAAAATCTAGTACTATTCAGTGCTACATAAACCCAGTTTCTCCAACTATCAACTTTACACATCCTACTAGTCAACTATCCCCTCTTCCCTCTTGACTCCTTTTGACCCTCTATTGTCCCTCTTTTACACTGAACATTATCGGTCTGTCCTTTACTTATAATCAATCAATCAATCAATCAATCATCGGGGGGCATACTCTGGGGGCCACATCTCCTTGCCTACTCTATGGTGTCACTCCTGGCACGTTGTGAGTTTGCATGCAGGCTCCCTTCTCATACTGACTACTGACTAACTCCCAGCAAAAGGCATTTACTTGCTTCAGTCATGAGTTCTGCGGGTGTTCTCTTGCTCTCCTCCATGCTGGGTTATCCCTTTTGAAGATAACCCGATAAACAGGGTTGGCTTCAGGTTAGTGTACCACATACTCTTATAGCTGCAGTTGGCATTGAAGGACTATGCTGGCAATCGGCCTTGAATCAGTCTTATGGAACAATTGCTGATTTGACACAAAGTGATACCATTGGTATCCCATGATCCTGCAAAGCCATCTAGTACCAAAGACATCATTTTGACTTTTCAGGTTGGTGTTCAGTGTCCATGTCTCACAGTCATAGAGTAAGATGGATCACTAGTAACTTGAAGCTCTGAATCTTTATCCATCTGCACAGGTGCCAAATACTTGTGTTGAGCGAGTTGATAACACCGTGGGTCAGGCCACTCCACTGTACAACTTCCTGGCTCAACCCACCATCATTATGCACCACACTACCAAGATATGTGAAGTTTTTCAAGATCCCAATGTTCTCGCCACGTGCATGAACAGATTGTACTGTTTCATCCAGCATACCTCTAAACACCTGAACCTTGGCCTTGGCCCAAGAAACCTGAAGTCCCAAGGGCTTTGTGTTCTTGTGCAGTGCCTCTAGACCCATTACCAGAATTTCCAATGACTCGCCAGAGATTACTGTATCATCAGCAAAAACAAGATCTGTAATCTCAGTATTGCCAACAGATGCTTCACAATGACTGGTCCATAACACTTCTGAGTACCCAGTCCATGCATGTGTTAAAAGTGGTGGAGCAAGCACACATCCCTGCCTCACTCTCTTATTCATTGGAAAGAAGCTGGACATGTCCCCTCCACACTTCACAGCATTCACAGTCTTGAAGTGCAGGTCAATTAATAGGCCAATAATCCTTGCAGGAATCCCACGGAGACGCTAAAGATCTTAGTGTCTCAATGCAAGGAATCAATCGCCTTCTTGAGATTGACATAAGCTGCAAGCATCCCTTGTCAAAACTCATGTTGGTGCTCCACCAGTAAGCAAAATGCTAGGATTTGGTCAGTTGTTGACTTACTGGACGTGAACCCAGACTGTTCAGGTCTGTGTTGTTTCAGCAGATGACTGCAGATCCACATCAGCAGCAAATGGGCAAGCACCTTGCCTGGTATGCTGAGCAGTGTTATACCACAGTTGTTGTTGTAGTCTTGATGGTTCCCTTTCCCCTTCCAGGTAGGGTTGACTAACCCCTTTTTCCAGTCAGGAGGAATGGTACCTGAATGCCATACAGCAGTCAAGATAGCATGCAACCCACGTATCATGGCTTCATCCCTAGCTTTGAGCAGCTCCACACTGATGTTACAGACACCAGCGGCCTTTCCGCACCTCAACTTTGCCACAGCCTCTTAGACATCATCAATGGAGGATGCAGTTTTGTCAATAGGTGGATCAGAATCCAGCATTTGTAATACTGCAGTTGGAGCTGTCTGCTTTAGATCGTTAATGAATAATAGAAAGAGATTAGGTAATCCATCCGAACCCTGAGGAGCACCGTTGTTAATAGATTTAGAAGAAGAAGCTGTCTTCATACCAACTGCTCTTCTGATCTAGCTAACTGCATGCCTTTCCTCCTCCTGTGATCTTGCTTCATAAAATTTTTTCTTGCTCTAACCCCATACTCTGTTCACCTCTCTAATGGAAGAGTTAACAAGTACAGGTGTCTCCCGATATACGATAATAATTGGTTCCTGAAAATCCTATCATAAGGCAAACTGTAATGGACTTAAGAATGAATACAAAAAAATTTAATGTGTTCTAAGACCTTTACATAGGCCTTCTAAAAATCATGAAAAGAATTAAATATAATTTTTAAATGCTGTTATTGTATAAAGTATGTAATGAGATTCATGTCACATATATGAAATAAACACAAGAATAAGGCAATAGAATTAAGATAAATAGCAGTAATTGTTGTACTTAAACATCTACTATTGTTTCATGTATTTTTATACAAGTGCCCCTCAAACCCATAAGAATCATGAAATATACTGTTTGTAATGCATCATTACATAAATAAAATGTTACACATATCAAATAAACAGAAGATTAAAGCAATGAAATAAGATGAATAAAAACAATTTTTGTACCTGCTCTCAATGTAGCATCCATATGTTATCTCCTTTCCTTGAGGCTGGAGGGGCCCCTATCTTAATATCTCAGACACAGATCTATAATTCAGTGGGTCAATCTTCTTTCCTTCTTTGTAAATGAGTACTATATTTGCCTTCTTTCATTCTTGTGGCACCCTTCCCTCCATCAGTGAGCTGGTAATTACTTCCCAAATTGGCTGTATTAGCTGATCCTTACATTTCCTTTGTGTCCAGCCTGACACTCCATCCAGTCCCATTGCTTTCCTTATGTCAAAACTTCCCAACAATCTGCCAACATTTTGCTTCTGCACCACGACTGTTTGGAATCCTTCATGTTCCTCTGTTATGTTTGGCTCTGTAAACGTCTCCTCTTCTAAGAAAACATTTGAAGCTCTTACTCATAATTTTACTCAGCTCTTCTGCTGTTTGGTATATTTTTTTCCCCCTTTACTATCTTATTTAAGGTCTCTTTACACTTCATCTTTCCATTAATATACTCATAGAAGAGCTTGGGTTCATTTTCACACTTCTTTACCACATCTTTTTCAAAAGTTTTTTCCTTCTCTCTTTGTATTCTGACATACTCATCCTTGCTTCCTTTTATTTCTCTCTATTGTTTTAATTTCTCTGCTCCATGCTCTGTCCTTTGCCCTCTTTGTTTCTGCACATCTGGCATTTTACTATGTGTGTTTGCTACTCCTTACTTTGTATTTTGGTATGTACCTCTTCACACCTTCACTATACTTACTTAAGAATGTTTCATATTTCTCATGTACTCCCTCCCCAATCTAAACTTCTAAAATATTTCCTTAAGTTTCCAAAATTTGCTCTTGCATAATTTAATCTTCCATTTTTATAATCCTCCTCTCTTCATTACCCATTCTTGCAATTCTATTTCTATACAGATATGATCACTTCTCCCCACTGGGCTTAAGTACTTTATGATAGGGTGGTTTTTTTTTTTTAATTTGTAATTTTTTGGTAATTAATTTTTTGTATTTGTTTTTTGGTGGCACATACATTACTACATTTGCCCTCCTTTCTCTTCCACTAGTTAGAATTGTTATACCTTTGACTTCTGCTATGGCATCACCATATTGCACTCCCTCTACAAAAATGACCTCTTGCACCATTATTAGTACCTTTCCTCCTCCCTTTCTATCTCTCCTCTAAATCTTATATCCCTCTTTCTGGAAATTTATGTGGATTTCTTCATTTAATTTTGTCTCAGCTGGGCATAACACATCTAGTCTATGAATATTTAGGTAAATGATCCTCTAACTCTAGCATACTAGACAATAACCAGTCCACATTAGTAAATATTACTCCTAATTTGCTGCTCCTCTCATCACTTGCCTCCTTCTGGTTGCTGTTGTGGTTTCTCTACCTTGTCTCCCCAAATTTCTTCTCGGTCTCTATCTTCAAGTTTTTTTCCTTAGACTTTTATCTTAGATCTTTCTTTTCTGTCTTTCTTCCAAATTATGATCTCTCTTAATCTTATATTTTAAACCTAGAGCCAGTCTACCAGCTTTCACTGTAATCTTCCTTACCACTAATTGTGATTTCATTTTCACTTTCAATGGCCTTGCACTTCCTTTGCTCTATTCTCCAATTCTCTGTGTTTTTTCTACCTCATGCTCTAAACTTTGTGTGTTATCTTGAACTTTTTGTATGACTTTCTTTACTACCTCTCTCTCCTCTCATTCTCCCACACTTGTTTGGATTTTTTTCCTGTAATCCATAGATCACCATACATTTCTACTTATCTACCGTATCCCTTACTAAGTCTTACTTTTCTTTAATAACCCGGATTACAGTGTCCTTTGTCTTGTCCTGTATTTGTTTCTTGAATACCTCAGCAAAACTAATATTTTCCTCCTTCCTTTCTTTCTTCCATCAGTTTGGACTCACTGCACACTTCATCGATTTTTTTGGAATCATTCTTCACTTTTCCCTTTATATCCTCAAGTTGCACCTTATACATAACTGACACATTTTTCCTTGATCTAATTTTCCCATTTCATACTTCCCAGTTCCTTTTTTCATCTTATTTGCCTTTATAACATGCTCATACTCCTGAAATCTATTTTTCATTTCCTTATTTCTATTTTCCAGTACCTCATACTTCCCCATGATACCTTCCAACACCTTCATAAATCTCATTTCTCTGTCCACATTTACTAACCTCCTCATGGTTCCTCTGCCTTCATTTTCAAAACCAGAGAAATCACTTCATTCATGCTAGCTATCTTCTTTCTCACCATCCATTATGATAATGTTCTCTTCATATCTTGGGTAACTTTTGTAGATAGGACACTCATAAATAGCCCCCTTTCTCCCCTGTACATACATTCTAGGCTCTTACAGTAATAAGGGGCCTGATAGCTAATGCCACTGGATTTTTCTCTTGGAAACATATCCGCTCAGTGTTGACGTCTGTGTCTCTCTCTCTCTCTCTCTCTCTCTCTCTCTCTCTCTCTCTCTCTCTCTCTCTCTCTCTCTCACTTCCTCTTCCTGTGTTTTTTTTTGTTCCGTGTATGATTCACTTCCTAAAAAAAAGTAGTAGTAGTAGTAGTAGTGGTAGTAGTGGTAGTAGTAGTGGTGGTGGTGGTGTTATTGTGCAAGGAAATGAAGAATGAGGGGGAAAAGAATGAACAAATAGAAGAGGAGAAGGAGGGGGAGGAGGAGGAGGAGCAGGAGGAGGAGAAGGAAGAGGAAAACAAGAAAAATATAGTAGTAGTAGTAGTAGTAGTAGTAGTAGTAGTTGTTGTTGTTGTTTAAGCAAGCAAAATACAAATAAATGCAAAAAAAAAGAATAATATCGTTTCAACTAGATTACCTTAACTCTCTCTCTCTCTCTCTCTCTCTCTCTCTCTCTCTCTCTCTCTCTCTCTCTCTCTCTCTCTCTGCGTGACACAAACAAGACAACGTGTAATTCCTAAAACTGCAAAGGGGGAAAAACATTATAAACCCCTAATATTACCTTATTTGACCTCGTTAGGAACCAGTAGTTAGGAAGATGATGCTCTTAACAGGTCAATCCCTCCCTTCCTGACCTTCACCTACAGTGCCACCGCGACCTGGGTCAATACACGGGGTCAGAACATACACACGCAATAGGGGAGGAGCGGGAAGAGCAGCACATCCTCCCCTTCTCACGGCTGATGGATAACTGAGAGGCATCGTGTTTTTCTCGCTCACGAGTCACGCATTAAACTTTTCCTTCCCGTAATGGTTCGTTCAGTTCAGCTCAGCACGTGGAGGTTATTTTATTTTTATTTTCAAGGTAATTCACGCCATTATGACATCCTTTATCCATATATTTTCGTTTTTTTTTTAATATTTTAGGTTGTTTTCGTCGTTTTGTTGTTAGTGGTTATAGTGAGTCAAGGATTTTGTTTTGTTTTTATTTATTTTTATTTGTTTATTTATACATTTTGCAATCAATTTTGTATCTATCCTGTTTGCATTCAACTGTGATATTATAAGCTCTCTCTCTCTCTCTCTCTCTCTCTCTCTCTCTCTCTCTCTCTCTCTCTCTCTCTCTC
>CM035216.1:4092197-4118735 GCA_020233015.1 Callinectes sapidus | reverse complement strand
ATTGTTGACACAACAACACAAAAATTAAGTAAAGAGGAAATGAATCAGGAACCAAGACAATTATATGAACACGGAGTTTGTCCCCTAAGGAATCTGCATGTTGAAACAATAAAGACTACAACTATATGTGAAAAATATCAGCATTGCACTGTATTGAAAAATACAGCTGGTGAAGAACTAGGAAATGAAGATAGTCAAGGAAATACTCTCATGAAAATTAATGCTGAACTCCATAAGGAAAAGAAGGAAAATGAATACTGCAAAAATGATATTCTTCAGGAACAAGAATACAGGAAGAAAGATGCCGAACAAGAAAACAAAAACATCAGAAAGAATATGTCATCAAAAGTAGTGCAGGAAGAGGAAAATGCATGCATTGTAGGAAAAAGGAAACTGGAATGTTGCAAGAAAAAAAAAGCGGTTGATGTTGTCACTTCGGAAAATATTGCTGAAAATCAATCTCAAAGCACTGTCATAGAAAACAGTAAAGATATCTCGTCTGAGGAAAACCAGCCTAGAACTACATTGCTACATTACCTTCAAGATACTTCACAAAGCAAAGATAAAGCAGGACACTTTCACCAAGGGCACAAATTTGCAGATATTGAAAAGGAGGAATGTGACAACACTGAAAATTACAACTGTCCAAAATGTGTCCATCAGGTTAGGCAAGATGTTGCCAATGCAATTCAAATAGAAGACAAATGTGAGACATGTCAGAAGACTATCAAAGAGGAAAGCCAACTCACTAAAGAGAAGAGAAACACCTGTAGAGAAAACAGTAATAATAAAGAAGACAAAGATTTGAGTCTTGATATTAAGGATAACAAGAGGCCATTGGAAGCATTGGAGGAATGTGCCAAGAAGAGGATGAAAGAACTGGCAGTAGGGCTTGGTAGTTTTGAACACAAGGGCCAGGAAGTGGAAGAAAAAAAGTTGTTTAAAAAAGCAGAAATTAAAGATGGTGATGAAAGGGAGAATAATGTTGCTAACCCAGAAATAGGTAAAGCTCAAATACATGAGGATATCAGCAAAGGATCTTCACCAAAAGAGGTAAGAATTTTGGTTTTCTTTAACCTGAAAGAATGATTTGGTACAAACAGATGAATGATCAAATGGAAAAGTTGGCAGCACATCTTGGAGAGAGAGAGAGAGAGAGAGAGAGAGAGAGAGAGAGAGAGAGAGAGAGAGAGAGAGAGAGAGCATCATATGGTGTCCCTCCTATTGTTCTCCAAAACTTTGCCTACATTCTTGCACCTTGCCTAGGCAAACCCTTTCAACTTTGTCTATTAACATCTACTTTTCTTTCCTATTTGAAGTTTATCTACATTCAAACTATTCCTAAAGAGAATAACCATTTTAATCATTCAAAATACTGTCCTTTTTGCTTTGATTTTCTGTCCACCCAAAATTTTTTAATTTATTCCTAACTGTAAGATTCTTAAATACCCATCACTAAACTATTTTTCTGGTAATTACCAGTATGGTGTCCATTAAGGCCTCTCTATCAGTGCTTTCCTTACTGAATCTTGGTCATCCTTGAGAGATTTTGGTGAAAATTTAGCTGTTGCATATATACTACTTACACTTCTCTTTCTCTGCAACCTCATCACAAGTTTAATTTCTCACCATTCTATTGCTGTTGTGGTAGATGGTCACTGTCCATCCCCCTACATCTCTTGATAGTGATGTTCATAAGGGTTTTTTCCTTTCACCTATTCTCTTCCTGTTATTCATGAATGTCTTCCAAACCTTCTTTTTATCCTATCCACTCCTATGCTGATGATACCAACTTGCACTTTTCATGTCTTTTCAACATGCAGGAAAGCCATAGAATGACTGCCTTGTGATCTCAAATTTTTTTAAAATCTAGTACTATTCAGTGCTACATAAACCCAGTTTCTCCAACTATCAACTTTACACATCCTACTAGTCAACTATCCCCTCTTCCCTCTTGACTCCTTTTGACCCTCTATTGTCCCTCTTTTACACTGAACATTATCGGTCTGTCCTTTACTTATAATCAATCAATCAATCAATCAATCATCGGGGGGCATACTCTGGGGGCCACATCTCCTTGCCTACTCTATGGTGTCACTCCTGGCACGTTGTGAGTTTGCATGCAGGCTCCCTTCTCATACTGACTACTGACTAACTCCCAGCAAAAGGCATTTACTTGCTTCAGTCATGAGTTCTGCGGGTGTTCTCTTGCTCTCCTCCATGCTGGGTTATCCCTTTTGAAGATAACCCGATAAACAGGGTTGGCTTCAGGTTAGTGTACCACATACTCTTATAGCTGCAGTTGGCATTGAAGGACTATGCTGGCAATCGGCCTTGAATCAGTCTTATGGAACAATTGCTGATTTGACACAAAGTGATACCATTGGTATCCCATGATCCTGCAAAGCCATCTAGTACCAAAGACATCATTTTGACTTTTCAGGTTGGTGTTCAGTGTCCATGTCTCACAGTCATAGAGTAAGATGGATCACTAGTAACTTGAAGCTCTGAATCTTTATCCATCTGCACAGGTGCCAAATACTTGTGTTGAGCGAGTTGATAACACCGTGGGTCAGGCCACTCCACTGTACAACTTCCTGGCTCAACCCACCATCATTATGCACCACACTACCAAGATATGTGAAGTTTTTCAAGATCCCAATGTTCTCGCCACGTGCATGAACAGATTGTACTGTTTCATCCAGCATACCTCTAAACACCTGAACCTTGGCCTTGGCCCAAGAAACCTGAAGTCCCAAGGGCTTTGTGTTCTTGTGCAGTGCCTCTAGACCCATTACCAGAATTTCCAATGACTCGCCAGAGATTACTGTATCATCAGCAAAAACAAGATCTGTAATCTCAGTATTGCCAACAGATGCTTCACAATGACTGGTCCATAACACTTCTGAGTACCCAGTCCATGCATGTGTTAAAAGTGGTGGAGCAAGCACACATCCCTGCCTCACTCTCTTATTCATTGGAAAGAAGCTGGACATGTCCCCTCCACACTTCACAGCATTCACAGTCTTGAAGTGCAGGTCAATTAATAGGCCAATAATCCTTGCAGGAATCCCACGGAGACGCTAAAGATCTTAGTGTCTCAATGCAAGGAATCAATCGCCTTCTTGAGATTGACATAAGCTGCAAGCATCCCTTGTCAAAACTCATGTTGGTGCTCCACCAGTAAGCAAAATGCTAGGATTTGGTCAGTTGTTGACTTACTGGACGTGAACCCAGACTGTTCAGGTCTGTGTTGTTTCAGCAGATGACTGCAGATCCACATCAGCAGCAAATGGGCAAGCACCTTGCCTGGTATGCTGAGCAGTGTTATACCACAGTTGTTGTTGTAGTCTTGATGGTTCCCTTTCCCCTTCCAGGTAGGGTTGACTAACCCCTTTTTCCAGTCAGGAGGAATGGTACCTGAATGCCATACAGCAGTCAAGATAGCATGCAACCCACGTATCATGGCTTCATCCCTAGCTTTGAGCAGCTCCACACTGATGTTACAGACACCAGCGGCCTTTCCGCACCTCAACTTTGCCACAGCCTCTTAGACATCATCAATGGAGGATGCAGTTTTGTCAATAGGTGGATCAGAATCCAGCATTTGTAATACTGCAGTTGGAGCTGTCTGCTTTAGATCGTTAATGAATAATAGAAAGAGATTAGGTAATCCATCCGAACCCTGAGGAGCACCGTTGTTAATAGATTTAGAAGAAGAAGCTGTCTTCATACCAACTGCTCTTCTGATCTAGCTAACTGCATGCCTTTCCTCCTCCTGTGATCTTGCTTCATAAAATTTTTTCTTGCTCTAACCCCATACTCTGTTCACCTCTCTAATGGAAGAGTTAACAAGTACAGGTGTCTCCCGATATACGATAATAATTGGTTCCTGAAAATCCTATCATAAGGCAAACTGTAATGGACTTAAGAATGAATACAAAAAAATTTAATGTGTTCTAAGACCTTTACATAGGCCTTCTAAAAATCATGAAAAGAATTAAATATAATTTTTAAATGCTGTTATTGTATAAAGTATGTAATGAGATTCATGTCACATATATGAAATAAACACAAGAATAAGGCAATAGAATTAAGATAAATAGCAGTAATTGTTGTACTTAAACATCTACTATTGTTTCATGTATTTTTATACAAGTGCCCCTCAAACCCATAAGAATCATGAAATATACTGTTTGTAATGCATCATTACATAAATAAAATGTTACACATATCAAATAAACAGAAGATTAAAGCAATGAAATAAGATGAATAAAAACAATTTTTGTACCTGCTCTCAATGTAGCATCCATATGTTATCTCCTTTCCTTGAGGCTGGAGGGGCCCCTATCTTAATATCTCAGACACAGATCTATAATTCAGTGGGTCAATCTTCTTTCCTTCTTTGTAAATGAGTACTATATTTGCCTTCTTTCATTCTTGTGGCACCCTTCCCTCCATCAATGAGCTGGTAATTACTTCCCAAATTGGCTGTATTAGCTGATCCTTACATTTCCTTTGTGTCCAGCCTGACACTCCATCCAGTCCCATTGCTTTCCTTATGTCAAAACTTCCCAACAATCTGCCAACATTTTGCTTCTGCACCACGACTGTTTGGAATCCTTCATGTTCCTCTGTTATG
Source organism: Callinectes sapidus (assembly GCA_020233015.1). NCBI lineage: Eukaryota > Metazoa > Arthropoda > Malacostraca > Decapoda > Portunidae > Callinectes > Callinectes sapidus. Next base: position 4,114,093 of record CM035216.1, on the reverse strand, counting down.
TTTGGCTCTGTAAACGTCTCCTCTTCTAAGAAAACATTTGAAGCTCTTACTCATAATTTTACTCAGCTCTTCTGCTGTTTGGTATATTTTTTTCCCCCTTTACTATCTTATTTAAGGTCTCTTTACACTTCATCTTTCCATTAATATACTCATAGAAGAGCTTGGGTTCATTTTCACACTTCTTTACCACATCTTTTTCAAAAGTTTTTTCCTTCTCTCTTTGTATTCTGACATACTCATCCTTGCTTCCTTTTATTTCTCTCTATTGTTTTAATTTCTCTGCTCCATGCTCTGTCCTTTGCCCTCTTTGTTTCTGCACATCTGGCATTTTACTATGTGTGTTTGCTACTCCTTACTTTGTATTTTGGTATGTACCTCTTCACACCTTCACTATACTTACTTAAGAATGTTTCATATTTCTCATGTACTCCCTCCCCAATCTAAACTTCTAAAATATTTCCTTAAGTTTCCAAAATTTGCTCTTGCATAATTTAATCTTCCATTTTTATAATCCTCCTCTCTTCATTACCCATTCTTGCAATTCTATTTCTATACAGATATGATCACTTCTCCCCACTGGGCTTAAGTACTTTATGATAGGGTGGTTTTTTTTTTTTAATTTGTAATTTTTTGGTAATTAATTTTTTGTATTTGTTTTTTGGTGGCACATACATTACTACATTTGCCCTCCTTTCTCTTCCACTAGTTAGAATTGTTATACCTTTGACTTCTGCTATGGCATCACCATATTGCACTCCCTCTACAAAAATGACCTCTTGCACCATTATTAGTACCTTTCCTCCTCCCTTTCTATCTCTCCTCTAAATCTTATATCCCTCTTTCTGGAAATTTATGTGGATTTCTTCATTTAATTTTGTCTCAGCTGGGCATAACACATCTAGTCTATGAATATTTAGGTAAATGATCCTCTAACTCTAGCATACTAGACAATAACCAGTCCACATTAGTAAATATTACTCCTAATTTGCTGCTCCTCTCATCACTTGCCTCCTTCTGGTTGCTGTTGTGGTTTCTCTACCTTGTCTCCCCAAATTTCTTCTCGGTCTCTATCTTCAAGTTTTTTTCCTTAGCCTTTTATCTTAGATCTTTCTTTTCTGTCTTTCTTCCAAATTATGATCTCTCTTAATCTTATATTTTAAACCTAGAACCAGTCTACCAGCTTTCACTGTAATCTTCCTTACCACTAATTGTGATTTCATTTTCACTTTCAATGGCCTTGCACTTCCTTTGCTCTATTCTCCAATTCTCTGTGTTTTTTCTACCTCATGCTCTAAACTTTGTGTGTTATCTTGAACTTTTTGTATGACTTTCTTTACTACCTCTCTCTCCTCTCATTCTCCCACACTTGTTTGGATTTTTTTCCTGTAATCCATAGATCACCATACATTTCTACTTATCTACCGTATCCCTTACTAAGTCTTACTTTTCTTTAATAACCCGGATTACAGTGTCCTTTGTCTTGTCCTGTATTTGTTTCTTGAATACCTCAGCAAAACTAATATTTTCCTCCTTCCTTTCTTTCTTCCATCAGTTTGGACTCACTGCACACTTCATCAATTTTTTTGGAATCATTCTTCACTTTTCCCTTTATATCCTCAAGTTGCACCTTATACATAACTGACACATTTTTCCTTGATCTAATTTTCCCATTTCATACTTCCCAGTTCCTTTTTTCATCTTATTTGCCTTTATAACATGCTCATACTCCTGAAATCTATTTTTCATTTCCTTATTTCTATTTTCCAGTACCTCATACTTCCCCATGATACCTTCCAACACCTTCATAAATCTCATTTCTCTGTCCACATTTACTAACCTCCTCATGGTTCCTCTGCCTTCATTTTCAAAACCAGAGAAATCACTTCATTCATGCTAGCTATCTTCTTTCTCACCATCCATTATGATAATGTTCTCTTCATATCTTGGGTAACTTTTGTAGATAGGACACTCATAAATAGCCCCCTTTCTCCCCTGTACATACATTCTAGGCTCTTACAGTAATAAGGGGCCTGATAGCTAATGCCACTGGATTTTTCTCTTGGAAACATATCCGCTCAGTGTTGACGTCTGTGTCTCTCTCTCTCTCTCTCTCTCTCTCTCTCTCTCTCTCTCTCTCTCTCTCTCTCTCTCTCTCTCTCTCTCTCTCTCTCTCTGTGTCAATTGTGAAGTCACTATATGATTTATTGTATGTTAAGGGTGTGCAAGGGAAAGGCCGGGAGAAAGGAAAAGAGAAAGAAGCTTGACAGTGTGACGTTGTCTTTGTTTATCAATGCAGGATTACTTTGGGACCATGGGTAGGTTATATTTTACTGCTAATCAAAGGATTATTTTTCCCACACAAAGAAAACTTCAAAAAATTTTCCACATTTAATTTCTTTTCACATAAAATCTGTAGTCACCAGTTTATGTTATGATCGTATTTAAGCTTAACATGAAAATCTAATATTTTTATTAGCAGCAATATTATATTTTTATTCTAGAAAAATGAGAAAGGAAAATAACTAATAACTCTATTTTCTTCTCTACCATAGGTGAAGCGATACAGCAAGGTGGTGGTGGTGGGGGATGCCCGTATGGCCCTCCTAGCCACCAATGACATCAAAGAGCAACTGCAAGAGGTTTCACAGATCATTTTGGTCCCAAACCTCACACTGAGTGGTATAATAGAGGTGGTGCAGAGAGAAGTTGTGAAGGAAGAGTGTCCCAGAGGTATCCTTCTGTTGTGCCTTGCAGGGCTGCATGGCACTCTGGTAGAGTGTCAGGTACCAAAGGAATGCAGGACTGCAGGACACTCAGACATGTACGAGATGGTTCCTGCCACAAAGGGCAACTCCCTGGACCCTGGGTTCCCTAAGCAACTGGCCAGCCTGAAGAAAAAACTTCAAGACACACTGGGAAGGGGCTCTAGTGTGCTGTTCTTTCCTGTCCTGCCAGTTGACATGACCAACTTTAATGAAATAGCAGCAAAGCATCACTTTGATGCCACTGGACACAAACTTGAGCACCTGTCTCAAGCTGGCAGTCTCCATTATCAGCTACTACAACAGTACAAGAAAGCTGTTGAAGAGGTCAATGGCTCCTCTGTTACTTATGTTAGACTTGTGCGTTTTGAGTTTGCTTCTAGAGGCTCTTGCAGGAAGTTTACAGATGAGCTTCTACAAGATGGATTCAGCCCTACATTGGACCTGGTGGAAAGGTTCATTGTTCCACAGCTACAGCATGCCATCAGGATGTCCAACTCACTGAGGTTCCAGCAGGTGGTGTTAGTGGGTGATGAATATCTGGCTCAAGTGGTGAAGATGCAACAGCAGAATGGTGTGGAGCCATGTTCTTTTATTCTTCAGGAGGAACCAGGGCTTAGAAGCCTCATCCCTGATAGCCCTACAGTAAAGCAACTTTCAGGGATGCACAATACTCTGATCTTCCTCTCCATTACCCTCAAGGACCTTGCCATCCCTAAAGGAGAATTTGATGGAGTGAAAACACATTGCTTCCTCCCTCATGATCCTTCTAAGGCATTTGACAACTTCCTGCAGGAGGCACTAAGGGTAGACCAGATGCTGTGCTCTCTAACTTATCATTGTACTATTATCACCACTCCTGTGATACTATTGAATCACGAGACTCTCATGAAAGACAAGACAAGGAAGACATCATCCTGTGATAAGTGCACTAAGACAGTGAAATTAGTGACTATTGCAATTGAACAGGTCAGTAAGATGTTGAACCAAAGGAATGGCCTGCCAGTGTGGAACCTTAATCGTGTATTGCAGATAAACAAAGATGACTCCAATAGCTCTCACCAGAGCTCTAACCTCAATTCCAAGATGTTAGAAAAGGCAGCAAGCACCTGGGAGTGCTTCCTCAACTGCTCACAGGCATGTCTTAGAGTAATGCCAAAGGCTACCATTACCTCAGTTCTCCAGGACCACAAATTGATGTCATCTGTGCTACCTAAAGCCAAAGAGACTTCTAGGACCTACCGTAACAAAGAGGAAATCCATAGTGGTCACAGCAGACACAGGCCACAGACCCAATGTAGTCACAGTATGGAAAAGGAGCAGACTCACAGTAGAAGTAACAGAGACAAGAAACACACTCACAACAGGAGCAACAGAAACAAGAAAGAGAGTCACAGTGGCAGTGATAGAAATAAGGAGCAGATTCACAACAGCAACAGCAACAAAAACAAAGAGCAGCTTCACAACTGCAGTAGTAGCAGAGATAAGAAACATACTCATAATAGCAGAAGCAGAGATAAGGAAAAGGCAAATGAATCCCAAAGCAGATATAGAGAACAAAAAAGGAAGAGTCCTGATGTCTTAACCCTCCCTGCTCTGGATGACATAACTTCTCCTGCTTCATCTCCCAGTGTGCACAGTAATGGTGATCTGGATAGCATCTCTACTGGGAACCTGAATTTTACACCATCCCCACATCCATCTAGTATTAACAGCCCGGAAGATTTTGTTGATTCCTTTAGTGATGAATCTTCGAAAGACAGACAGATTAATTCCCACAGTTTGACTTGCTCCCCAAATCCATGGAAATGCTCTTCCACACATGAGGCAACTCTATTAAGAAATCCAAAAATGAGACTGTGGTCTGCAAACAGTAGAGATAAACCTCTAAGCCCTCAGAGACTTCAGTATACAGAATTAGATGAGCCAGGACACTCCTTGTTTCAACAAAGAAGATATTCACTTTCTAGAAGTAGGGAGAAAGACAATTCCACCCATACATATACCAGTCCTGAACCACAAATCAAAAGAGTCAGAAACAAGAGCTGTAGTCCGAGGGAGGGGCTGTGTGGAAGAAGATCCAGGAGTGTCTCTCTTATCAGATTGCCTCTCAGTCCCAAGAGGAAACTTATGTACAGACAATCCCTTAGCAGGTCTTTATCACCTCAGCGTTACAGATCTGTGTCTAGGGGAGCATCCTTTTCAAGAGGCAGAAGGTCCACTTCCAGAGCTAAAAGATCCATTTCCAGAAGTAGCAGATCTGGTTTTAGATGTAGAAGATCTATTTCCAGGGATAGAAAGTCAATGCCTAGGAGCAGGAGATCCTTTTCTAGAGGCAAGAGATCAATTTCTAGAACAAGATCTATTTCCAGAAGTAGTAGATCAAACTCTATGAAGTGGTCCATTTACAGAAATAGAAGATCATTATCTAGATGTAATAGATCTATATCCTTAGAAAGGCGATCCATCTTGAGAAACAGAATATCCATTTCCAGAGACAGAAGGTCCATTTCCAGATGCAGAAGATCCATTTCCAGAGGTAGAAGATCCATTTCCAGAGGCAGAAGATCCATTTCCAGAGGCAGATCTATTTCTAGAGGCCGAAGATCCATCTCAAGGAGTAAAAGATCCACTCCATTAGGAAGATCCTTTTCCAGAACCAAAAGATCCATTTCAAAGAGCAGACGATCTTTTTCTAGAAGTCAAAGATCTGTTTCCAGAGGTAGAAGGTCTATTTCCAGAAATAGATCTATATCTATAAGCAAAAGGTCCACATCCAAGAGTAAGCAATCTGTTTCCAGAAGTAGAAGATCTATTTCTAGAGACAGAAGATATATCTTCAAAGACAAGAGATCTATTTCCATAAGCAGGTCTGTTTCCAGAAGTAGAACATCAATTTTTAGAGGCAAGAGATCTTTGTCAAGAGGTAGGAGGACCAGGAGTAGAAGCAGAAGCAGAGGCAGAAACAGAGGCAGAAGCAGAGGCAGAAGCAGAGGCAGAAGCAGAAGCAGAGGCAGAAGCAGGAGCAGAGGCAGAAGCAGAAGCAGAAGCAGAAGCAGAAGCAGAAGCAGAAGCAGAGGCAGAAACAGAAGTAGAGGCAGAAGCAGAAGCAGAGGCAGAAGCAGAAGCAGAGACAGAAGCAGAAGCAGAAGCAGCAGCATGGAACAGTGCAGCTCAGTCAGGTAAGCACCTACTTCCTGCTACCACCACCAACAGAGCCTCCCATATTGCCATCACATCGTCATTCTAGGCGAGGAGAAAGGAGTGAAGTTGAAGATGGGTCGAGGAGTGTAGCAACAACACTTTGATAACAATATTCCTTTCCCCTTTTTGATGTAGGAAGGGTACTGGCAAGGGCAACAAAAATTGCAATTAAAAAAGGCTCACTTAAGTCCTGGGCTCATGTGGTGACAAAAGCATCTGCCAAAGTCAGAGGTTGTCTTGAAACCTCACTCTTGAAAGAGTTCAAGTCATAGGAAGTTGGAAATTAAGAAGCAGGCAGGCAGTTCCTGAGATTTCCAGGGAAAGGGATGAACAACTGAGAATACTGATTAATTGTAAGATTAAACAGGTACTCACCAAGTATGAAGTTTTTTTTTATTTCATGAACATTTAATTGTCACAGTGGTGTGCAATGAGACGCTTTACTACCATTCCACCATCGATCTGTTTTAGAGAGTAGGTTTTAGGAAACGGTTACCAACTACTACTTAGAGCCCATGGTCCAAAGTGAGCTCTGGGTAAAGATAGGGCAGGAAGGGAGGGCATTGTGCACCACTGTGATGTCGTTACATGTCTGTGAAATTATGATCAAGTTTCATAGCTTGCTAGGCTCAAGGACTGACTTCTGCATATTGATGGTGAGACCCAGAGAATCATAGAACTGCTAGGCATAGCCCACCTGGGGCCACAAGGTCTGTGCTAATGAAACAATAAAAAGACAGTCATAACGGATCACAACCATCCCAAGGGATCGAAGGTGGGAGAGCACGGATTTCAGTAACTCTAAGGGTGTGAGGAGCAGAAGATAACCCCTGAGGGAAACAAGTAAATCTAAAAGTGCAGCCCTTCCACCAAAACTGAAGCCACATCCTATCCTTAGGCCTAACATAAAATGAGTAATAGGCATCCTTGAAATCAACTGTAACAAATAAAACAGTTAGGGAGGATTGAAGGAATAACATCCTTCAGTGTCCATCTTAAAATGAATACAGGTATCTCTTTTTTTACGTGTGATTGTTTTGTGTTTACATGAGGTCTAAAATTCAAACAACGCATCATATGTTGCCATGGCTATGATGACAACAGTGATAACCGAACCAGTCAGAAATACGGTCAGCCCTCGTTTTTTCGGACTAATACAGACGGCCATGTCCGGAGAGTGAAAAAGTCCGGACATTGAAAATTGAGTACAATACAGTTCTGTACTGTAAAGTAAACAGCCTATATTGTCTCGCACACATACTCATTGGCTACAATATGGTACGATATGCATATACAGTATACATGAGAGAGTAAAATATGGTTATACCTGCAATAGGGTACAGTATAACATTAACCCAAAAACTGCTGTACACCTTCTGGGTAGCTTAGCGGTAAACTGCTGGACGGCTTCTGGAAGCGCACTTTTTAAACAGGCATCATAAAGTTTCTTTGATTCGTATTTCTATGAAATTATTATTTTTTTGTATTTTAATAACCTTTCTCTTAGTAATTTTTATCCTCCTAATATGAATTTAGTTATTCATATCATACTTATAAAGGGAAACGATGGAACTACTATATTTTTATTTTATGTAGTCAACATGCACTCCTCTCTTAGATATTAGAGTTTGAGTCTCATGTATGGTAAGAGGAAGGTATAATTTAGTAGTATAGAAGTTGTTTTTGTATAAAAAAGAATGAAGTGAACAAGATTATGGGACCAAGTGCTCTTTCACTAGACGTTGGTAACACTGTCAGACGTGAAGAGCCAAGGGTGGCTGGTCTGCACCGCGCATCACACACACAAACACACACACACACACACACACACACACACACACACACACACACACACACACACACATACACACACACACACAGCTGTATAGTATGGTGTGTATATTATTGTGGCTTACACGGAACTAATATTTTGGTACTTTATTTATTGTGAACCAAGCAGAAGAAAGTATTTTTGTTTCACCTATTTATTTAGAACAGAGAGAGAGAGAGAGAGAGAGAGAAAGAGAGAGAAAAACTGTAAAATAATAGGAGGCTATGTTTACTGTCTTATCTAGAGCAATATTTCGCATTACCATTACCAGCATATATCTATTTTTATTTGGCCCATTTTCCATTGTTTGATCATTTTGTTCTTGAAAGAGAGAGAGAGAGAGAAATTGTAAAATAATAGGAGGCTATGGTTATTATGTTCAATCTAAAGCAATATTTCGCCTTCTATAATTATAGAAGGCTGTAGAAAAATAATAGAGGCAATGAAATTATTCTTGCTGAATGCATGGGAGACAAGTCAGAATGAACTATAAAATGAATAGAAACTGTGCTGCAGGAATACAGATCCATAAGCAATAAGAAGCTAAAAAAGCCATGATTTTATAATGCAAAAAGTGAAGTTTTGTATGGAATACTGAACAACAGAAGATAAAAATAGAAATTTCCCACGGTGATTGTGGAAGGTAACGGCTGCTTCTCCTTTTTGTGACTGTTATTCTTGGGATTGGTGGCCGTATTTTTGGTCTTCCATGCAAAACTTCACTTTTTGTAGAACAAAACCATGCTTCCTTGGAGGTAAAGCTTGTATACAGTTGATAATAAATATTAGTTTGTGAACATAAGCGTATATACAAGAGAAGAGGGTGATAGTTGACTGTCATTGAAGATGAGAGGTGAGTTGTCTGGAAGGTTGTGTAGAGTTGATAGATGGAGGAATTGAGTGAACACTACTAAGTTTTTTCTGCCCTGACCAAAAATTTTAGAATTCAAAAGTCTGGAGTTCTGTAGTGTCCCTGCATGATCTGTCTACTCCTGGAGGTTAGGTAAACAGATTCATCTATTAACTCAAAACAACCTTCCAGACAATTACCATTTCTTTAGTGATATTCAACCTCTCCCTCCTCCTCTTCTGCACTGAATATCTTTTGTCTGCTCTTTGCTCATAATTAAAACTGGAAACTTCACTTCTTACTCAGCTAGAAAATTTCCATGTAGTTTGGCATTTTGAGTTATCTCTTTCAGTTTTTCTCTACCTGCTCCCACTGTAAGCTATTAACTCAGTCTTATCCCTCCATATATAGAGTATGCTTCACATGTATGGGGAAGGAGGCTTGCACTCATACAGCTCATAGCTCGTTTAGACAGGGTGGAATCAAAAGTTTTTAGTCTTGTCAACTTCTCTCCTCAAAGTGACTGTCTTCAACTCCTCTTTTTGTTGCAACATTACATCTCTTGCTATCTTATACTGCTATTTTCATGCCAGCCACTCTTTTGATCTTGGTAACTGCATGCCTTCCCTCATGCAATATGGTTGTATGATAACCATCATGCTCACCAGCAAGGAAATTAATCTATTGACACTGTTTACTTTATCTTATAATAAAAAGCTATCCCCCGATTAGTAGACAGCACCAGCTAGTGAAAATAATGGTCCAATAGTAGGGCTGGATTGACTCTACCAAAACCAACATCAGGTTCAGTACAGACTGTAAGATTCTAACCAAGCTAAAATATCCTTGTGGGGATTTGAGAGTTGGACAATTTTTTTGTCCTTGTTTTATAAGGCTCAAAATAAATTAAGAACCCAGTTGTGTTGCAAAATTATATGGTTTGGTTTTCAAGAAAATAACAATTGTAGTTACTGTTTTATATTTACTTAATTTTTGCTATAAAGTTTATTGACCACATCAGATTTTTATCCTGAACATAAACATTGGAAGGTTAACGTATTTAGGGATTTTGTTTCAGGTTAGTGGCATTTCGTTGTGATAAAGCTTTCAAAGTTTTCTGTTTTCCCATTAGTCCACATAATGCAACTTCCCAGAGAAATATCCTCTTTTCATAACTGACATTCAAGAGTCCCATTCATTCTTAATGAATATACTTCAGTCAGTGCTTAATAGGGTAAGAAATAATTTTGAGATTCTTGTAGCCTTTCATGTAGATAGGCTACAGTGTATCATCACCTTTTACTTATGTGCTCTCCTTGGTCTCCACATTGTGCTTTGTCTGATTTCTTGTAAAACTGTTGAGAATTATTCAAACATTGTAATTTCTTCAACTTATATAGTTACATTAATTTTTTATCTTAAACCAATTCCTGTTGGTTTGAGTCTTCTTGCACATGACTGCTTCATTACATTACACTATTTATACCATCCACTTCACTGTATTCTCACTCCTTCAGATTGTCTGTCCACGTGTCCTCAACCCAGCAGAAGACAAGAAAAGGTATGATGAAGGAAGCTTTGGAGACCCTGCGCTCTCTTCATGAGAGGGAATGTGAGATGTATCGTTCCAACCCCAGTATCCATCCAGATATTAGTGTTGAATATCGTCTTTTTTGTTACAAAAAGACACAGAACATCCTAGCTCTGGGAGGAGATCCAACACAATACAACATGGCACATGACTGGCATTCATTCTGGAAGAAGCGCATGGAAGAGATCTTTATTGAGTCATGGATATTAAAAAGGAAGGAATGCCTTGCATTAATGGATGCCAACAGGAAACCACCCTCCCCTCAGCCATCCTTGTGGACCCATCACTCCCTCTCACCTGGTTCCTCTTCTTTTTCCTCCATATCTAGTATCAGTACAGAGGATCAAAAGAGGAGCTCCAAGAAAAGAAAGGGATTGGTGACAGAGGGAAGAGAGAGAATAAAAAAAAGGAATGAAAACCAGGATGGAAGATCATCCCCTACAAACTACTCAAGACATAGACAAATTGAGAGGAACTTAGCTATCAGTGACAGTCATGATGAGAGATCTCCAGAACACTATTCAAGGTCTGAACTGCTCAGCAGAAGAGATGACTATATGGAAACAAGAATAACAGATATGCTGAGAGTAGCAAGACAGAAAGAATGGGATGAGGAGCATATGGAGAAGCCATTGTCTAACCTTCAAAAGACAGCAAAAGGTAGTAAGGAGAGATGGGAACAGAAATCACTAGAGAAACATTACTCTGGACCTTTAGAAATTGCACAAGATAGGGTAACTGATCAGGAAAGTCCCCCACACAAGTCACTTGGCCATAATGAATCTTGGCAACACTATCTAGATGCCATTGGAGATCCCTTTCCCATGCTTGACCACTTTAATGAGAACCATACTATGGCAGAAAGTGGCAAAGCAGAGTGTAAAGGTCCACATAGAGTCAAACCTCATAGGGATAAGCCACATGGCATTGTTGAAGACCAGTCACTTCATCTTTTCAGCAAAAAGTATATGACTGTGAGTAATGTAAGTCCAGAGTCTAAAAAGAAGGAAACCCCAGAGATGGAAGACTCCCACAAAGATGATAAAGCTGATGAGCACAGCTCTAAGAGCATCACCCAAATCTTCAGGAGCTTTGCAGTAAATAAGCTTGACACTGTCGAAACCACCACACACAGCCACGAAGGTGACGTGTCATCCACATCAGCCTCATCCAGCATCAAGATTGATGTAGTGAATGTTATGGAGGTTCTGACACACCTTGGAGACAAGCTTGGGGCTCTTTATGACCCATTGAAATTAGTTCTTGTGAGGACCAAAGAACTACAGAGTAATGGTGCTGATCCAATGACCATTACAAATGACCAGGATACTAAGTTGTTACTACAGATGATCCAAGAAAAGCTGCAGGGTATTCTGAAAGATGGTAAACTGAATATTATCAAAAAGGTCATCATAGAGGAGGCAGAACAACGGCTGTCAGTACTGCTAGAACTCCAAGAGCAGCGTAGCCTTACAGGGAATCTCAATCTGACTCAATTAGCACATCACTGTCTTAACATGGACACCACTGCAACTGTGGATTTCATTCGTAAGGTACTGCAGTGTCAAGGTCACACAGACTTATCAGAAAAACAATTAATGAAATTGTACATGGCTGTCAAGGCAGAACAGCTAAAGGTGTTGGGGGACCGTCACAATTATAGGGAAGCTGTCACTTTGCCTGATAATGCTCACTATCAAAGCCACAACCCAGAAGCACCCATGTGTTTGAATATGTCAGGGGACAGTGTAGATCTTCATTATGGTTCTACACTACCCCTGTCACAAGCAGAATCACATGCTTGTACAAGCAATTATGATTTTCCACCATGGAAAGGCAGGCTGCCATGCAATGATGCAGCACAAAACACATGTCTTGAGGCAGAGATGTCCAGTTACTCTAAAGATGCTGTGATAGGCAGTATTCATAACAGCAGTAGTAGCTCTTATACTAAGAAGCCTTCCAAGGCCTACTCATCTGGCCAGTCCTCCACCTTAGTGAACTGGTCCCCTCAGTGCTATGTCACTGAGCCACCCCACAAATCATCCACCAGCACCTTTAGTGGCCCACCTGAGGGTACATTTAGGGATGCCAACTACCACCAAAAAACCTCCAAGTATGTGCACAAAAAGCCCATCTGCATTACCCTTCCAAAGCATCAACCACAAAAGAGTATTGTTGGTGCCTTCAACCCTCTTAGAGATTGTGACACAGACAGTGAAGAATATGAGTAAGGCGTATCTTTGAAGGGTAAAGAATCTACCACTTAAATTAAATGACAAGAATAGGTGGGTGAGATAGATACCACAGACTTTTAATATTCTTGCAAGTAGGAGAACTGATTGTGTGAACATGGTTACAAATAGGACAAAATGTTTTAGTAAGGGGTATCTTAGAAAGATAAAGAATCTACCATATAAAATGAATTAAATAACAGGAATGAGTATGAGGAAACTGATTGTGTGAATATATTGTACAAATAGAAGTTCTCTAGTTTTCTTCTCAAATTGTGACAGTGCTCCAGTTATTCATTGAATTGTGGTGAGAAAGATATAAAGAATCTACCACATAAAATGAATTACATAACAGGAATGAATATGAGGAAACTGATTGTGTGAATATATTGTACAATTAGGAGAAGCACTCTAGTTTTTTCTGAAATTGTGACAGTGCTCCAGTTATTCATTAAATTGTGATGAGTACACTACTTCTCACTCAAACTAGGCTCAATGGACAGGAGATCAGAAAAGATGTATGAATGTGAAAGATATAGTAATGTTTAAGGAAAAAGATTTGAAGAGATTTGATATAACCAGAAGTGAGCAAGATGTGTGGAAAAAAGGATGAAGTGTTGGTGGAAGGAGAAACTAGAAACCATTTAGATGGATGAGGAATTATGAAAATCCCACATGTTCTTATTCAGGAATAGCAGGAAATTGATATGGTGTAATTTCAGCTTATTTGAATGTTTCACTATTTTTTGTGTATGAAATATGTACAAGATTTGGGGGAAAGGATAATTTTGTGTAAGCAAAATTAAGTAAATGTTATTCTTTAGAAAACTTTTGCACATTTGAAGGAACTGGTTTTCTTGTATATGCAGTTCCTTATAGGTATAATAACTGATATTCATATTTGTTGAATGTCTTGATGTTAAGAAAGAAATTACTACAATAAAATTTCTTTAGGTGCCGTATTATGGTTTCTTTTTATCTTTTGTCTGTGGATCTGCAAGTACTAGGCATGCCCACAAATATTGAACTTTGATTTACCTAATGTAGGAACTGATTTGACTCCAACACTAAATCAAGTGTCTTCTAGCTAAAATGCAATATCAGAAAGTTTTATTATAATTCTGAATAACTGATAACTTGGACAACTAAGATTGTTAGTGACTTTGAGTCACTGGTTTTCACATCATAGGCTTGTCACATCATAGTAAATAAAGGCAAGACAACTAGGATTGTTAGTGAGTTGGAGTCACATCATAGGCTTGTCACATCATAGTAAATAAAGGCAGTTCCTCAAAGTCATTTAGTGGTTCCCATCCTGTAAGTTATTTTTAACGTTGTGATAAAGTAATACTGCTGGAGTGGCAATGATACTTCATAAGACCTCTTATGGTGTCAACTGGCTGATGAATAACTGGTCTCAAGGTACCCAACTTGTTCCAAGGTTTTCTTACCACATCATAAAAGAAGTGTCTTTTCCTCTTACTTCCTTTTCTAATTTCAGTAATAACTAATGTTTTTCTTTTATGTAAGAGAGCCACTGGCTAAAGGCATAGAAAATTATAAGAAATAAAGCTCACATTGCCAGTTCCCATATCATGATAGATAAAATGATTGAAAAAAAAAAAGATCTTGAAACCTCCCTCATTAAGCCCCAATGTAACACACACACACACAGACACACACACACATACATGCGTGTAATTCGCTGTCGTGGTCGCCTGCTGGTCACCCTGCCAGCCTTTCCCGACAGAGCGAGCTCAGAGATCATAGACCAATCTTCAGGTAGGGCTGAAACCACATCAAACACTACACACCGGGACAGCGAGGCCACAACTCCTTGAATTACATCCCTTACCTATGTACTGCTAGGTGAACAGGGGCTAGATACACATTGATGTGTATCCATTTGCCACGCTGTGCCTGGGATTCGAACCCAGGCCCTCTCGGTTGTGAGCTGAGCGTGCTAACCATTACACAACACGGTTGTGTGTATTTACCTATTTGTATTATACAGGGTTCGTGCAGGGCTCATAGAGTCCTGTCTCCACATCTCCATATATCCAACATTTCCTTGAATTTATGTATATTGATTGCTATAACAACCTCCTCTTTTAATCCATTCCAAGTGTCCACAATTCTACATGGAAAACTGTTTTTTTGTGTCTTTTAGACACCAACTGTTTTGGATCTTCCTTGACTGTCCTCTCATCTGTCTGGTTTCTTCCTCCATCATCACCAGATTTTCCTTGTCCAGCTTTTTTAATACCATTTACTATCTGATATAGGGTTATTAGATCTCTCGCTTCTATCTTGTAAAGTTGGCAGTCCCATTTCTTTTAATCTGTCTTCATTAGTTTCCTTACATCCTTTTTTGCATTTGGTGACCATACCACTGCTGCATATTCCAACTTCGGACGTATCATACTGGTAAGAATTTTTTTCATCATGTCCTTATCCATGTAGAGGAAAGCCACCATAATATGAGTTAACATTTTATATCTTGATCCAAATAATTAATTTATGTGCTGCTCTGGGCTCAGTGTATCCTGTATCACCACCTCTAGGTCTTTTTCTTCTTTTGTCTTAGGTATTTCCTCCAATCTCATTTTGTAGCTCCATTTTGGCCTTTTGCTCTTGCCTAGCTCCATCACATGACATTTCTTTTCATTAAAATCCAGTTTCCACCTCTTACTCCATTCATTGATCTTGTCTATGTCACTTTGTAGCTATCGACAGTCATCAGTGTTTCTAATAACTCTCCTTAATTTGGCGTCATCTGCAAACAGATTCATATAGCTGGTCATGTTAGACTGTATGTCATTTACATATACCTGGAACATTATGGGTGCTAGGACTGGCCCCTGTGGTACTCCATTTGTTACTTTCTTCCAACTTGAAGTTGCTTCCCTGATTACAGTTCTCATTCTCTATTTTTTAAAATTAATCCTGCATCCATTCTAAAAGTTTCCCTCGCAGTCCACCTAAGTGCTTCAGTGTCCATAAGTCTTGTGTGGAACTGTATCGAATGTTTTTTTGATATCTAGGTAGACAGCATCCACCTGCCCATCTCTGTTATTGATTCCTTTAATCATTCTTGTATGGAAACTTATTAGGTTTTGTGACACATGATTTTCCTTGTCTGAATCTAAATTGCCTATTGTCTTCCAAATATCTCACCCATTTCTCTTTAATAATATCTCACATATTTTGCTGACAACACTTGTTAGTGAAGCAGGTCTATAATTTAGTGGGTCAGTCGTCTTTCCTTCTTTGTAAATGGGCACTATCTATGTTGGCTCTCTTCCACTCTTGAGGTACTCTCCCCTCCTCTGTTGAGGTGGTAATCACTTCCCGAATTGGCTGTATTAATTGATCTTCATATTCCGTTAGCGTCCAACCTGATATTCCATCTGGTCCCATTGCTTTTCTTGCATAAAGATCTCCCAACAATCTGCTAGCGTCTTGCTTTTGTACCACAACCACCTTAAATCCCTCCTGTGCCTCTGTCATGTTTGGTTCTATCACAGAGATAGGGTAGGTCGGAAGGGAGGAGGAGTAACACTGTACGTCAGGAACACTCTAAATAGCTACGTTAATACCACTGTAAAATCAGTCAGTAATGCAGAATCATTATGGGTTGACATTGTTACGGGAGGGAGAAAACTAGTTATCGGGATCATGTACAGGCCTCCTGATTTGGATGAGGTAGCTAGTGCACCGCTGATACCGGAAATTGGAAGGGCAGCTAGGTATAATAATGTGTGCATTATGGGGGACTTCAACTAAAGAGGCATTGACTGGAATAGGATGACAGGAGATGGAAACGCTGAGGAATTTTTAATACTCCTAAAGATGTTAAAAAAGAGATAATTCATGCAATTTTAGTTTTTTTTTTCGTTTTCCATTAAAACATAGAAATAAGGAAAAAAATTACTGAAATGTCACTTTTGGGGCAAAAATATACTTTTACCTGAAAAAGAGGTTTTTTTTTTTTTTAAATGTTGGTTTTTCTTTTCAACGTTGAATAAAAGGTAACTTATATAATTTTGGAGAAAGAAATATTGTCAATAAATAGGTATATATATTCATTGGTTTTTGCATATTATCAATCAAAACATAAAAACAATAAGAAAAACATTGGAAAATCAGTTTTTTGGGAGATATTTTTTTCTTCAAATGGCATATATATAAAATTTTCTTACTTGAAAAAAGTGTTCTTTGAAATGTTGTTCATACTCCTAAATAAGTTAAAAAGAGGTAATTAATGCAATTTTACATAAAAAAATATTGTGATTAAAAAATTCTTCATTTTTTTATTTCATGTTTTCCATAAAATCATGGAATTAAAGGAAAAACATTGAAAACTCCCTTTTTTGTAAAAAAAAAAAAAAAAAAAAAAAAAAGAATTATTCAAATGGCATATATTACATTTTTTACTTGAAAAAAAGAGGCCTTTTCTTTGAAATGTTTGTAGCACTACTAAAAATGTTAAAAGGGGATAGTTTATGCAATTTTAGAAAAAACTACATTGTTGTAAAAAAAATTATTGTTATGTTTTACTTGTTTTCCATCAAAACGTGGAAATAAGAAGAAAATTATTGAAAAATTCACTTATATTTTTTGAAATAGAATATATTACATTCTTTTTTCCCTGAGAAAGTGGATATTTCTTAAAAATGTTGTTAACAATATTACAAAGGTTGAAAAAGGGGTAATTTATTCAATTTGAAAAAAAAGTATTATCTTAAAAATGGCGTATATTCTTCACTTTTTACTTTGTTTTCCATTAGAACTTGGAAATAAGAAGAAAATCATTGAAATAATTCGTTTTTTGACAAATATACTATTTCCTTAAAATGGCACATATTACATTTTTTTTTTACCTGAACAAAGAGGGATTCTCTTCAAAATGTTATTAATACTCCTAAAAACCTTAGAAAAGGGTAGTTTAAGCAATTTGAGGGAATAAAATACATTATCGTAAAAAAAGTTTTTTCATTGTTTTTATCTTGTTTTCATTGATTCTTTTCTTGTTTTCCATCAAAACTTTGAAATAAGGAGAAAATTATTGAAAAATTAACTTTTTAGCGAGAATATATTTTTCTCGTGAAATAGCAAATAATAATAATAATAATAATAACAATAATAATAATAATAATAATAATAATAATAATAATAATAATAATAATAATAATAATAATAATATTACTATTATTATTATTATTATTATTATTATTATTATTATTATTATTATTATTATTATTTATTTATTTTTATTTTTTTTTTACCTGAAAACGAGGGTTTTTCCTTAAAATGTAGTTAATACTCTTAAAACGTTGAAAAGAGGTAATTTATGCAATTTTGAGAAAAAGTGTATTGAGGTAAACATGGATTATATTAATTGCTTTTTTTTTTTTCCATGAAAACATGGCAATAAGAAAAAAATGTTGAAATAATTCCTTTTCAGACAGAAATATATAATTTCTTAAAGGATAATTAATTCATTGTTCTTTTGTTGTTTTCAATCAAAACATGGAAATAAGAAGAAAAATTATTGAAAAAATCCTTTTTTGGTTAAAATATACTTTTACCTGAAAATATATATTTTTTAATGTTGGCAATGCTCCTAAAACCGTTGAAAAGTGGTAATTTTAGCAATTTGGTCAAAAAAATATATTGTAAAAAAAAATCTGATAATTTCTTTTTTCTTTTTTTTCGATCAAAATATAAAAATAAGAAAAAAAAAAAACTCCTAGAAATAATCCCCCTTTTTGACTGAATATATGTATTTTTCTTGAGATAGCTTATCTTACATTTTTTCACCTGAAAAAGGGGATTTTTCTTCAATAAATTGTTCATACTCCTAAACACGTTTAAAAAGGTAATCTATGCAATTTCTGAGAAAAAAATATTGTAAAAAGTATTCATTTTTTGTTTTTTTCCTGTTTTCCCTAAAAAAATGAAAATAAGAGTATTATAAAAGAAATTCACTTCTTCATTAAAAATATACTTTTACTTGAAAAAAGGGGTCTCCTTTTAAAATGTGGCTAATACTTCTTAAAAAGTTGAAAAGGTAATTTATGCAATTTTTGACAAGAAATTAAATTGTCGAAAAAAGAAAATATTTTTGCTTTTGGGTTGTTTTCCATTAAAACATGGAAATAAGAAGAAAAATATTGAAATGAACACTTTTTTGGCAATTTTTTTTTCTTGAAATATTACATTTTTAATACGTGAAAAAGAGGTTTTCTTCAACATGATGTTAATACTCCTGAAAACTTTAAAAAAAGGTAATTCCTGCAAATTTAGAGATAAATAAATAAATAAATAAATAAATAAATAAATAAATAATAACTATATCTATATAGATAATATATATATCTATATATAGATATATATATATATATATATATATATATATTGTTAAAAAAATATATTGTGTTTTATTGTTTTCCATAAAAACTTTAAATTAGAAGAAGACATTGAAAAATTCACTTTATTGGCAGAAAAATATCTTTTTTTTTCTTGAAATGGCATATATTACATGATTTTACCTGAAAAAAGAGTTTTTCTTTTAAATGTTAACACTCCTAAAAACTTTCTAAAAGGGGTAACTTATGTAACTTTAGAGAAAAAACAATTTGTCAAAAAAATTACTTTTTTTCATTAAAACATAAAGAAGAAAATTACCTTTTTTTTGGTAGAAATATATATATTCTTTGAAATAGTATAAAATACTTTTTTTTTGTTTAACCATCAATGAGTATTTTTTTTTAAATGTTAACACTCCTAAAAACGTTGAAAAAGAGGTAATTCATGCAATTTTAAGGAAAAGGAAAGGTAATGTCTTAAAAATGAAATATATTTACTGCTTCTTACTTTGCTTTCCATCAAAACATGAAAACAATAAGAAAAAAAACTCGGAAATTTTCCCTATTTTGACTGAAATATATATATTTTTCTTGAAATCGTGGATGTTACATTTTTTCTACCCAAAAAAGAAGGTTTTTTCTTCAAAATTTGGTTAATACTCCTGAAAACGTTAAAACGGGTGATTTAGGCAATTTTAGTGTAAAAAATACTTATTTTCCTAAAAAGAATTAATTCATTGTTTTTTTCTCGTTTTCCATCAATGCATGGAAATAAGAAAAAAATATTGGAAATTCCACTTTCTGGGCAAAAATATACTTTTACCTGAAAAAGACGGTTTTTCTTTAAGATTACAGTAACAATCCTAAAAACGTTGAAAAAGGTAACTCATGCAATTTTGGAGAAAGAAATATTGTTAACTAATAGGTATAAATTTATTGCTTTTTGCTTGTTATTAATCAAAACATGAAAATAGGAAGAAAAACATTGAAGATCACTTTTTTAGCAGATATTTTTTCTTCAAATGGCATATATAAAATTCTCTTACCTACAAAAAAGTGTTTTTCTTTGAAATGTTGTTAATAATCCTAAAGACGTTAAAAAAGAGGTAATTCATGCAATTTTGTAAAAAAAATATTGTGGTTAAAAAAGAAATTCGTCAATGTTTTTTATGTTTACCAGCAAAACAGGGAAATAAGAAGAAAAATAATGAAAAACTCACTTTTTTGTAGAAACATATTTTTGTTATTGAAATGGAATA
The DNA here is from genome assembly GCA_020233015.1 of Callinectes sapidus. Classification (NCBI taxonomy): domain Eukaryota; kingdom Metazoa; phylum Arthropoda; class Malacostraca; order Decapoda; family Portunidae; genus Callinectes; species Callinectes sapidus. The sequence continues at coordinate 4,093,991 of CM035216.1, read as the reverse complement.
TATTGCTTTTTTTTTTTTTTACCTGAAAAAAGAGGCTTTTCTTTAAAATGTTTTTAACACTACTGATAACTTTAAAAAGGGAGTAATTTATGCAATTTTAGAGAAAAACCACATTTTCATAAAAAAAATATATTTGTCTGTTTTAATTATTTTCCATCAAACATAGAAATAAAAAGAAAATTATTGAAAAATTCACTAAGATCTTTAAAAAGAGATAATTTATGTAAATTTAGAGATAAAACTACATTTTCGTAAAAAAAATATTTATCTGTTTTACTTGTTTTCCATCAAAACATGGAAATAAGAAGAAAATCATAGAAAAATTCACTTTTTCTCGCATATATATATATATATATATATATATATATATATATATATATATATATATATATATATATATATATATATATATATTGTGAAATACAATATATCACATTTTTTTTTTTTCCTGAGAAAGTGGATATTTAAAACAAATGTTAGCACTATTAAAAAGGTTGAAAAAGGGGTAATTTATTCAACTTTTGAAAAAAAAGTATGATCTTAAAAATGGGGTTCATTCATCGCTTTTTTGCGCTGTTTTCCATCAGAACTTGGGAATAAGAAGAAAATCATTGAAATACATAATCAGTTTTTTTTTTTACAAATATACTATTTCCTTAAAATGGCACATATTACATTTAAATTTTTATTTTTATTTTACCTGAGCAAAAAGTGATTTTTTTTTCAAAAGATTGTTAATACTCATAAAAACCTGAAAAGAAGGGCAGTTTAAGCAATTTTAGGGGATAAAATATATTATCGTAAAAAAGTCCTTTCATTGTTTTTTTTCTTGTTTTCATTGATTTTTCTTGTTTTCCATCAAAACTTTGAAATCAGGAGAAAATTATTGAAAAATTGACTTTTTTGGCGACAATATACATTTTTTCGTGAAATGGCAAATATTATTATTATCATTATTATTATTATTATTATTATTATTATTATTATTATTATTATTATCATTATACTACTACTACTGCTACTACTACTACTACTACTACTACTACTACTACTACTACTACTACTACTACTACTAATTATTATTATTATTATTATTATTATTATTATTATTATTATTATTATTATTATTATTATTATTATAATTATTATTATTATTATTATTATGACTATTATATTGGTCATTGTTATTAGTATTATGATTATTATAATTATCTTTACTTATCTTATTATTATTATGATTGTTATCATAAAAATTCTACTCTCATCACTCTATGTACATAGTTGTCCCTCTCTTGTTTCGGTTTATTGAGTACTCCTTTTCTTGTTTTGTGTCCTTTAAGATACATAAATAACAACCTTTCTGTTGCCTTAAAAGTTTAACGCTTTAACATTGCCTTCTTGCTCTTTTACATTATAAATTAATTGTAAATGATGTATTGTTAATAGCAAGAATATTAGTGTTTCAAAGTGTTTCAAACTGTTTTCCACTGTTCCCAATAGGCAGTGTTTGGTCCATGTTCTCTCAAAATGTGGTCTGCGAATTTGAACTGTCTTACCAGTGTTCTCCCCTCACAATCCAGCGAATTCGTTGTAGGAATCACTTTTTCACTGTTCCAAGAGTTTTCATCATATTCTTTATCGTCCGGACCTCAAAACCATACATTGATGTTGACCATACGTATCATGTGTGGATTCGTCCTCTTAATTATATGTTCATGTTAATATTCGTCAATATCTTCGTTAATTTTTTTTCTTCCGAATGCTGGATTTCTTCTCTTTTTTTATATATCATTT
>CM035216.1:4066362-4083863 GCA_020233015.1 Callinectes sapidus | reverse complement strand
TGAATGAGGTGTGAGGTGTGAGGAAGCCCGAGCTGCCGCCTTGCTGTGTCGTCTTGCTGAGCGCGCCTTTGTCATTGTGTGAGGCGTGTCACGGTCCCCGTGTTACCTGTGGTGCTTGCTGAGTAAACTAGCCAAAGTGGACTCTGTGTGTTTGCTTTGTCCCCCATTTTGAGCTGCTATAGGTACACTTCGCTACACTTGCCCATCCGAACCGTGTGGAAGTTACGCAACCCCCCTATGCCCTGTTGCCCTGCTTGTGCACCTGGGAGGCCTGTGTGAACCCTGTGGCCTGAGACGTGCTGCTGGGGGCAGAGAGAGGGTGTGAAGAAGAAGAAAAGGGGGGGGTAAACGTAACAGTGGTGTCAGGAGTGGGATAGTTGATGGTGCGAAGTGAATAGCCGAGTGTTGTGGTAGCAAAATGGAGGATGAACGCAGACAACAAGATGGCAGGGATGGTGCCTCTGTGTCTGTGGGCGAGGCTAGTGACGTCACATTGGCCAGAGAGGAAAGTTCCGCCTTGATGGCGATGCTTCAAGCCCTGATGACATATATTAAAGTGAGAATGGACCAGCAGGCAGAGAAAATAGACCAGCAGGCGGTAACAATGTTACACCAGCAGGCAGCGCAAATAAAGGAACTGGCGGCAAGATTCACACAGGTGAAGGCAGAGGCACGTCAGTTCACCATAGAACAATGTGACAGCCTGAAAAGCGAGGTGATGACTGAACTGAGGTACATGAGGGAGGAGGCACAGGCGGTGGAACAGACTGTTGTCGCTTGTAGGGAAGAGCTGGTGGCGTTGCAGATGACTGTGCAACAGCAGACCAGCAACCGCGGAGGACAGGCCGTGGCAGAAGGTGAAGAGGGATCGGTGTGGGTCCCCATCAACTCGAAGTGGAGGTGTGGAAGCATCGAGTCGGAGCCCGCAGACGTGAGGGCTTGGTGTGGTGCGAGCCCGAGACCAGGGAGCGGGGAGCGCACCGACGCAGCCTCTCCGCCACCACATGGCCGGCGGACACCTGCTCCCGCTCTGACTCCCCCTCACTCCCCACCTCCCCCCTTGGGCACGTCTGGCGGGACTGTGCGGAGGAAACCAGCCGAGTTTGACGGACGGGTGGCCTGGGAGGCTTACCTGGCTCAGTTTGAGTTCCTGACTGACGCTCAAGGCTGGGATGACGCTGAGCGGAGCTTGTCTCCTGCCTGAGAGGACCAGCACTGGAGGTATTGGCCCACCTTGCCCCAGCGCAGCGTGGTGGAGGCATTACAGAGGAAGTTTGGTAAGCACCACCAAGCAGAGGTGTACCGGGCCAGCCTGAAAAGCAGGACAAGGAACCGGGGCGAACCTCTCTCTCAGCTCGCCCAGGAGTTGGAGACGCTGGTCAGGCGGGCTTACCCAACGGCACCAGAGGACATGGTGGCCGTGTTGGCTCGCGACCACTTTGTGGATGCCCTGCAGCAACGGCAGCTGCAGATCTACATAAAGCAGGCGCATCCATGTGATCTCCAGGAGGCGCTGGCGAGGGCCTTGGAGTTTGAGGCCTTCCTTCGCACTACAGGCGGCGCCCCGGGACCATCTGAACTGCGTTACTCAGAAGAGGTCACCGCCTTACCCCGTCACTTCCGGGCAAGAAGGGCTCAGGCGCGAGACAATTCTCGCGGGAGGAAAGCGAGCCCTGAACAGTTCAGAGGAGACTGCTGGGGGTGCGGCCAGCATGGGCATAAGAAGAGCCAGTGTGGCAGCAGGCGGAGGACCCGTTCGCAGGAGGAGCCACGTCGAATGGTTTTCAAGCCCTGCTGCTGGAACTGTGGCCGGTCCGACCATGTTGCCAGTCAGTGCCAGCGGCCTATGGATGTCGTGCAGGCGGGAAACTCGGCCAGGCTGGGCAACGGGGCTGCATCCCAGCCGGAGGTCCTGGGGCCCCACGGGGAATAAGGTGCCGCCTGACTGCGGCGCCCTCGGCTGTGCGAGTGTCTGGCACAGTGAACGGGCGCCCCGCCAGGCTGGTGGTGGACACAGGCTCGGAGCGGACCTTCGTCAGGGAGGACATGGTGGATGCACGTGGCGTCCCTGAAGCTGCATCCACCATGTCCTCCCTGACGAAGGTCCGCTCCGAGCCTGTGTCCACCACCAGCCTGGCGGGGCGCCCGTTCACTGTGCCAGACACTCGCACAGCCGAGGGCGCCGCAGTCAGGCGGCACCTTATTCCCCGTGGGGCCCCAGGACCTCCAGCTGGGATGCAGCCCCATTGCCCAGCCTGGCCGAGTTTCCCACCTGCACGACATCCTTAGGCTGCTGGCACTCACTGGTAACATGGTCGGACCGGCCACAGTTCCAGCAGCAGGGCTTGAAAACCATTCGACGTGGCTCCTCCAGCGAACGGGTCCTCCGCCTGCTGCCACACTGGCTCTTCTTATACCCACGCTGGCCGCACCCCCAGCAGTCTCCTCTTAACTGCTCAGGGCTCGCTTTCCTCCCGCGAGCATTGTCTCACGCCTGAGCCCTTCTTGCCCGGAAGTGACGGGGCAAGGCGGTGACCTCTTCTGAGTAACGCAGTTCAGATGGTCCCGGGGCGCCGCCTGTAGTGCGAAGGAAGACCTCAAACTTCAAGGCCCTCGCCAGCGCCTCCTGGAGATCACATGGATGCACCTGCCTTATGTAGATCTGCAGCTGCCGTTGCTGCAGGGCATCCACAAAGTGGTCGCAAGCCAACACGGCCACCATGTCCTCTGGTGCCGTTGGGTACGCCCGCCTGACCAGCGTCTCCAACTCCTGGGCGAGCTGAGAGAGAGGCTCGCCCCGGTTCCTCGTCCTGCTTTTCAGGCTGGCCCGGTACACTTCTGCCTGGTGGTGTTTACCAAACTTCCTCTGTAGTGCCTCCATCACGCTCGTGTGTACCATGCGCTGCGCTGGGGCTAGGTGGGCCAATACCTCTAGTGCTGGTCCTCTCAGGCAGGAGACAAGCTGCAGAGCCCGCTCAGCGTCATCCCAGCCTTGAGCGTCAGCCAGGAGCTCAAACTGAGCCAGGTAAGCCTCCCAGGCCACCCGTCCGTCAAATTCGGCTGGTTTCCTCCGCACAGTCCCGCCAGACGTGCCCAAGGGGGGAGGTGGGGAGCGAGGGGGAGTCAGAGCGGGAGCAGGTGTCCGCCGGCCGTGTGGTGGCGGAGAGGCTGCGCCGGTGCGCTCCCCGCTCCCTGGTCTCGGGCTCGCACCACACCAAGCCCTCACGTCTGCGGGCTCCGACTCGATGCTTCCACACCTCCACTTCGAGTTGATGGGGACCCACACCGATCCCTCTTCACCTTCTGCCACGGCCTGTCCTCCGCGGTATATCTGTCCAGGAACAAGGGGAAGCGAGGGAGCTCTTCCCTCTGTCCTCCTCACTGGGCCCCAACTCTCTTCTCTCTGCTCTCTCCCCCAACTGCCTGTCGCCGGGCGGCGGCAGAAACTATTTGCTGAATCGTCAAAAGCTTCCTTCTCCTTTGTGTCGCTCCTCCGGCTCTCTCTCTCTCCTTCCCGTCCCAGACCCGTTGCTTCTTTTTCTACTCTCACGCCCACCACGCACATACTTACACACCTACCCACGGCCACAGCCCCCCCCCCCCCATACATGGGTTCGTAACACTACCCCCCCTCTTGCAAAAAGGCCGACCCGGCCGTCCACAACTCCCTACAAAAGAAAATAAACTAAACAGAATAAAAGAAAAATAAATCACTTCTACATCTAAACCTACACAAGAACTAAATTTCTACATAGTCCCTTAACCACTGTGGTGGCCTCCGGACCCTGGTAAGCCGGTTATTCTCAAACACCTGTCCTTGGGCCTCACCATCACTGTCACCACTGTCACTTCTGTCACTGCTTCCTTCACCCTGGCTATCGCTGTCTAGAGCGGGGTCGTCACCACTCTCACTCCCAGGTGAGGGAGGAGTTTGGACAGCGTCATCCTGGCCCTCCCAGGAAAAAGTGGCTTCTCCAGCATACCTCCACAGACAGTCCACATGCACCACTTTAGACTTCCTGCCAGCTCCAGGTGGTGCGAGGCGGTATGTGACGGCTGAGAGGACCTCAGTCACCGTATAAGGTCCTTCCCATTGACTCTGCAGCTTAGGAGACAGACCTCTCTTTTTGCGTGGATTGTGTAACCACACCCGGTCTCCTGGTGAGAACACGGCCTCACGAACCCGCTGCTGATGCCGCTGCCACATGGAGTGCCCTGCCAGCTTCAAGTTTCTGCTCACCCGCTGCCTGGTGTCCTCCAACCGCTGCTGAAGCGCCACAGCATACTGGGACTGTACCGTGGGCAGCCTTTCATCTGGGGGCCTCCCAAGGGCAAGGTCAACAGGGAGCCGAATCTCACGCCCAAACATGAGCCGAGAGGGCGTGTGCTGCGTGGCCTCGTGCTCCGCTGCCCGATACGCCATCAACATATAAGGCAGCCACTCATCCCAGTCTTGCTGTCCCTCTTCACAGTACCTCGCCAGCTGTCCCACCAGTGTGGCGTTATACCTCTCGACCATTCCATCACTTTGCGGATGAAGGGGTGTGGTGCGGGTCTTGTCCACCCCAAGGAGGGAACAGCACTCCTTGAAAACCCGGGACTCAAACTCCCGCCCCTGGTCCGAGTGTAGCTCTCCCGGCACCCCAAAACGTGTGAACACCTGCGTGACCAGGAACTCTGCCACCGTCTCTGCTTCATGGTTGGGCAATGCACAGGCCTCTGGCCACTTTGTGAAGTAGTCCATGGCCACACAGATGAATCGGTTGCCCCTTCGGGTGCGAGGGAAAGGGCCAGCTATATCCACTGCCATCCTCTGCATGGGCGCCCCAGCCTGGTACAGCTGCAGGGGAGCACGCGTCTTCCTTGCTGGGCCCTTCTTGGCAGCACACACCTTGCAAGTACGGCACCAGTCTCGCACGTCCCTGCGAAGGCCGACCCAGTAGACACGCTGCTTCAGTCGACACAGTGTCCTTTTGATGCCCAAGTGGCCGCCAGTGTATCCCTCGTGCATTTCCCGCAGCAGCTCCTCCCTGTGAGCCCGTGGCACGACAATCAGCCAGCGGTCCTCTCCTCGACCAGTATCAACCCAGCGTCGCTGCAGCACGCCCTCCTCCAGGCGCAACGTCTCCCACTGCTCCATCAGGCACTTCGTCACAGGACTCTGCGGTGACACGCTTTCCCAGCCAGGCCGTTCTTCCCCTGCTTCCAGCCATGCAATCACGGGAGCCAACTCCGAGTCATCTCGCTGGTCTCTCTTCCACTGCTCGTTGGCTTCCTCGGGGCCCCCTCGAACCTGCAGCCTCTGACACGTCACCACAGGCTCCCTCCTGGAGCAGTGAGCACAACCGGGCTCACAGGGGCGGCGGCTAAGGCTGTCAGCATTGCTGTGCAGCTTTCCTGCCCGGGGCACAATCTGGTAATTGTACTGCTCCAATTTTCCCAGCCACCTTGCCAGCTGCCCCTCTGGCTCCCTCAGAGTCTTCAGCCAGCGGAGGGCGGCGTGATCAGTCCGGATAGTGAACTTGGCTCCGTACAGGAAGTGATGGAAGTGGCCCAGGGTCGTATTCAGAAACGCTTTGCTCTCACACCACTACTTTTTTCCCAAGGCTACAAAGATGATTAGAGGAGTTTTTCTAGTTGATATTGTACAAGTCTTGCCACTCTGTCTCTAGAACCTTAAAAAACACATGAAAAAACTGGTGCCAATTAAAATAAAGCCTTTTCAAATAGTGAAGGTGATGCATAGAAGTGTTTGATAATACGAACCCCAGGCTCTTCATCACTGTAGCCAACTCCTTACGGGTCACACAGTAATTCCTCTCGGGCTTGGAGAACTTGGTGCTGAAGTATGCCACCACCCACTCCTTCCCTTCCTTAACCTGTGACAGTACAGCATCCACGCCATCTGCACTGGCGTCAGTGTCCAGCAGGTAAGGAAGATTCGGGTCAGGATAAGACAGCACTGGAGCGTTCACCAAAGCCTGTTTCAGTGCCTCAAAAGCCTTCTGGCAGGCTTCATCCCACAGGAAGCGTGCTCCCTTCCTGGTAAGCTGGTGCAAGGGGGTTGCTATGGTGGCAAAACCAGGCACGAACCGCCTATAGTAGGAGCACAGACCGAGGAAGCTCCTCACCCCGGTCACGTCAGTGGGCACCGGCCAGCCTGCCACCGCTGTCACCTTCAGAGCATCCGTGTAAACGCCCTTCCGTCCCACCACGTGACCCAGGAATGGCACTTCATGCTGGAAGAAAGTACACTTTTTAGGGCTCAGTTTAAGGTTGGCCACTCTCAAGCGATGAAGTACTTCCTCCAGCCGGCTCAGCTCTTCCTCAAAGGTACCTCCGAACACCAGGACATCATCTAGGTATACCAGGGCAGCTTTCCACTGCAGCCCCTCGAGCACCCGCTCCATCAAGCGCTCGAAACAGCTCGGGGCGTTGCACAACCCAAAGGGCATTACCTTAAACTGCCACAGCCCCTGGCCAAAGGAGAAGGCAGTCTTCTTCCTGTCTTCCTCCTCCACTTCCACCTGGTGGTACCCAGACTTTAGGTCCAGCGTCGAGAACCACTGGACTCCTGACAGCGCGTCCAATGTGTCATCTATCCTTGGCAGGGGATACGCATCCACCACTGTCACGGCGTTGAGGGCACGGTAGTCCACACAGAACCTCCTCGAGCCGTCTTTCTTGTTCACCAGTACCACTGGGGAGCACCAAGGACTGTCAGACTTCTCAATCAGCCCTGCAGCGTCCATCTCTTGCACTGCACGCTGCATCTCCTCCCTCTTAGCCCCAGCCACCCGCCGCGGAGGCTGCTTGATGGGAGGGTGGTCCCTGGTGAATATAGAGTGCTTCACCAAGGACGTGCAGCCCAGGTCCATGTCTCCCTTACTGAAGACATCTGCATACTGGGCCAGAGTCTGACGCATCTTCCTGGCCTGTTCCTCTGACAAGTGAATTGCGCTCCTGCTCGCCAAGTCCTTTACATGGGGAGGTAGAGCCTCCTCCGCCATCCTCCTCTCCCCAACAACCCCAAGGCGTGGCCCTTCACACGGCGCCACGGTGGTGGAGGTAACAGGCGTGGAATGATCAGGCAAGGATGCAGGCTGTTTACTTATCACCCGCATACACCGTGCCTCTTCTGCCACCTCACAAATTACATGCCCGGACTTATCACCTCTCACGCCCTGAGCGTTGCCTCCGAGAATCAAGGGCACCTCTTGGTTCCGTACCCTCATCCTTCCCCCTCGGAGATCCACGCACGCTCCCACCCGCGTGAGGTAGTCCAATCCCAACAAGCATGGGTCCTCAAGGTCAGCTATGAAGACTGGCAGGCACTCCATCACATCTCCCACGCCCATGTTGACTGACACAGGCCCTCTCATGGTAGTACATTCGCCGGTGACACCACACAATAGCTGCGTGGCTTCAGGGACGCCACGTGCATCCACCATGTCCTCCCTGACGAAGGTCCGCTCCGAGCCTGTGTCCACCACCAGCCTGGCGGGGCGCCCGTTCACTGTGCCAGACACTCGCACAGCCGAGGGCGCCGCAGTCAGGCGGCACCTTATTCCCCGTGGGGCCCCAGGACCTCCAGCTGGGATGCAGCCCCGTTGCCCAGCCTGGCCGAGTTTCCCGCCTGCACGACATCCATAGGCCGCTGGCACTGACTGGCAACATGGTCGGACCGGCCACAGTTCCAGCAGCAGGGCTTGAAACCCATTCGACGTGGCTCCTCCTGCGAACGGGTCCTCCGCTTGCTGCCACACTGGCTCTTCTTATGCCCATGCTGGCCGCACCCCCAGCAGTCTCCTCTGAACTGTTCAGGGCTCGCTTTCCTCCCGCGAGAATTGTCTCGCGCCTGAGCCCTTCTTGCCCGGAAGTGACGGGGTAAGGCGGTGACCTCTTCTGAGTAACGCAGTTCAGATGGTCCCGGGGCGCCGCCTGTAGTGCGAAGGAAGGCCTCAAACTCCAAGGCCCTCGCCAGCGCCCCCTGGAGATCACATGGATGCGCCTGCTTTATGTAGATCTGCAGCTGCCGTTGCTGCAGGGCATCCACAAAGTGGTCGCGAGCCAACACGGCCACCATGTCCTCTGGTGCCGTTGGGTAAGCCCGCCTGACCAGCGTCTCCAACTCCTGGGCGAGCTGAGAGAGAGGTTCGCCCCGGTTCCTTGTCCTGCTTTTCAGGCTGGCCCGGTACACCTCTGCTTGGTGGTGCTTACCAAACTTCCTCTGTAATGCCTCCACCACGCTGCGCTGGGGCAAGGTGGGCCAATACCTCCAGTGCTGGTCCTCTCAGGCAGGAGACAAGCTCCGCTCAGCGTCATCCCAGCCTTGAGCGTCAGTCAGGAACTCAAACTGAGCCAGGTAAGCCTCCCAGGCCACCCGTCCGTCAAACTCGGCTGGTTTCCTCCGCACAGTCCCGCCAGACGTGCCCAAGGGGGGAGGTGGGGAGTGAGGGGGAGTCAGAGCGGGAGCAGGTGTCCGCCGGCCATGTGGTGGCGGAGAGGCTGCGTCGGTGCGCTCCCCGCTCCCTGGTCTCGGGCTCGCACCACACCAAGCCCTCACGTCTGCGGGCTCCGACTCGATGCTTCCACACCTCCACTTCGAGTTGATGGGGACCCACACCGATCCCTCTTCACCTTCTGCCACGGCCTGTCCTCCGCGGTTGCTGGTCTGCTGTTGCACAGTCATCTGCAACGCCACCAGCTCTTCCCTACAAGCGACAACAGTCTGTTCCTCCGCCTGTGCCTCCTCCCTCATGTACCTCAGTTCAGTCATCACCTCGCTTTTCAGGCTGTCACATTGTTCTATGGTGAACTGACGTGCCTCTGCCTTCACCTGTGTGAATCTTGCCGCCAGTTCCTTTATTTGCGCTGCCTGCTGGTGTAACATTGTTACCGCCTGCTGGTCTATTTTCTCTGCCTGCTGGTCCATTCTCACTTTAATATATGTCATCAGGGCTTGAAGCATCGCCATCAAGGCGGAACTTTCCTCTCTGGCCAATGTGACGTCACTAGCCTCGCCCACAGACACAGAGGCACCATCCCTGCCATCTTGTTGTCTGCGTTCATCCTCCATTTTGCTACCACAACACTCGGCTATTCACTTCGCACCATCAACTATCCCACTCCTGACACCACTGTTACGTTCACCCCCCCCTTTTCTTCTTCTTCACACCCTCTCTCTGCCCCCAGCAGCACGTCTCAGGCCACAGGGTTCACACAGGCCTCCCAGGTGCACAAGCAGGGCAACAGGGCATAGGGGGGTTGCGTAACTTCCAAACGGTTCGGATGGGCAAGTGTAGCGAAGTGTACCTATAGCAGCTCAAAATGGGGGACAAAGCAAACACACAGAGTCCACTTTGGCTAGTTTACTCAGCAAGCACTACAGGTAACACAGGGGACCGTGACACGCCTCACACAATGACAAAGGCGTGCTCAGCAAGACGACACAGCAAGGCGGCAGCTCGGGCCTCCTCACACCTCACACCTCATTCACGGCCTTGCAGCAGGCTTCCACGATGTAAACTAGGCACACACAGTCCAGGCGCACACACTGCCAATGCACAGGTACTATTACATGGCAGTCAGAATATATCTGTCCAGGAACAAGGGGAAGCGAGGCAGCTCTTCCCTCTGTCCTCCTCACTGGGCCCCAACTCTCTTCTCTCTCTGCTCTCTCCCCTCACTGCCTGTCGCCGGGCGGCGGCAGAAACTATTTGCTGAATCGTCAAAAGCCCCTTCTCCCTTGTGTCGCTCCTCCTGCCTCTCTCTCTCCTTCCCGTCCCAGACCCGTTGCTTCTTTTTCTACTCTCACGCCCACCACGCACATACTTACACACCTACCCACGGCCACGGCTCCCCCCCCCCATACATGGGTTCGTGACAATATATATATGTATTTTTTAGTTATGAATGTATGTTGTAGGTGCACATTAGCAGTAAGGGGCTGCTGAAGGAGCCTAGTATGTATGTACAGGGGATAGAGGGGGGCTATTCTTAGAGTGTCCTTTCTCCAGTAGTGAAAAGGGACTTATGTGTTGGAGACTCCACTTGAATAAAGAAAGATAGCTGGCACAAATGAAACAAGTGATTTCTCGGAATTTGAAAATGACAGCAGGGGAACTATGAGGAGGTTGATGAATGTTGAGAAAGAAATGAGATTTATGAAGAAGTATTGGAAGATATGATGGTGAAGTCTGAGGTACTCGAGAAAGAAAATAAAGAATCAAAAAGTAAGTTTCATGAGTATCAGCATATTATAGAGACCAATAAGGAGATGAAAAAGAAATTGGGAAGTATGAAAAAGGAAAATGAGATCCTCAAGGTAAAATGTGTAAATTATGAGATGCAAATCAAAGAAGTGTGTAGTGAATCGAAATTAATGGAACTAAAGAACATGTGGGAAAAAGAAAGGAAGAGGGAAAATGTTAGTTTTGCTGAGGTGTTAAAAAAAAAATACAGGACAAGGGAAAGGACACAGTAAACAAGATTATTAAGGAAAAGGAAAATTTATTGAGGGATACATTGACAAGAAGAAACGTATGATGATCTATGGATTACAGGAAAAAAAAATCCTAACGAATACGGAAGACAAAGAGAGGAGAGAGAACTAGTAAAGAAAGTCATACAAAAGGTTTAAGATGAAACATATAGTTTAGAGCATGAGGTTGAAGAAAAGCATAGAATTGGAAAATATAGTGAAGGAAATGCAAGCCCACTGAAAGTGAGAATGAGATCACAATTGGCAGTGGAGGAGATTACAGTGAGAGCTGGTGGATTTGCCCAAAGTTTAGAGTATAAGGATGTATAGATTAAGAGAGACAAGAATTTCCAAGTAAGACATTTTATCTCACATAATATCTGTTCCTTGTACCTGTCATTATGTAAAATTAACCCCCCCTTTGCTCTTCCTGCTGTGTCTTTCTGTCTACTCCCTCCAATGTCTATCCTTGTACCTCACTTCTCTACTGACACTTATTGTAGCTACGTGTTGTATATCCACTCGTGTATCTTATGTCCTGTCGATATTAGTGGTTCATGTCTTCCACCACACTCACTTCCCCTCCACCCCCATGTGAGTGATGGTTCTGGTGATGATACGAGTCATCCGCCGGATAATGTTACTGTTGCCGAGACTCCACCAGCTGTTCCTCCGGTCGGCCATTGTGGAACTTCCAAGTGGACCTGTGCCCGGCAGGATTGCAACAGGGTCCTGCCTAGTGTCTCCCATGACCCTCATTCTGTATGTATTACATGCCATGGTTTCTGTACTGATGCTTCGAGATGCAAGGAGTGTGCAGGCTGGGATGTTGTAGTTGTGGAGGGTGCCAGATCTTACCAGTTTTAAGTTAGCACAGCATTCTTGCCTCTGGGAATCTCCATGGGGTTCAGAATGGTTCCAGTTATGATGTCATGGAGCCAGAGCGTGTGGACTCGCTCTCCTCGGTTAATTCCGTCGTCCCCAGGATTCAACCTCCCAGGCTGGCCATGCTCTCCCACTGGAGGACCAGCTTACCTCTCCATCAGCACATGGCTCTCCGCTACAGTCTATGCTTTCTGAGATGATTTCGTCCCAAGTGACTGCATGCCTCAATAACTTGGCTTTCCTTCCTGCTAGTTCGTTGTCTCAGGGAGAGCGTCTGGCTAGTTCTGGACCAATCTCCCCAAAGTCTGTGGCATCCAGTAGAGTGCAAAAGACACTCCCTGGCGAGGGGACATGGGGAGGTAGCCTGGGCCAAGAACCATTGGGGGTTCAGTTGAGTAAGCATACAGTGTTTGTGGACACCCTGTCATTCCCAAAAAGATCCTGAACCAAGGTGAGGGGAGACATGCAGTCAGTTCCTACACCGCTTTCCCTGGCTCGGGACCCAGATGTGGTTGTAGCGAGGGTGCTTGACCCTTTCGCCCATCCTGGACCCTTGGGTGAGGGTCAGACTGCTTGTGACGTCAAGGAGCATCAAGCGCCTCCAGTCACTCTGTTCATGGGAGTTGGGGTGCGTGTCACCCCTCTCCTTCATTCATGACACCCAAGGGGTTGGACACAATGGTGCCCCTCTCAGCACCATCAGCACTAGTCAGCACCACATTCTATGGCTACATGCTGCCAAGTTCCCTTCTCTCGTGGGCTGGGGTCAGTGCATGGGGAGGGAGATAGTGCATCTGGAACAGGCCCTTTTCTCGTCTCGGAACAAGCAGAACTTCCTGTTCTCATTGATTTATGCCTGTAAAGACGTTTTTCATGTTAGAATGTAAATGCCTAAGTGTTGACTGATGTATCTGCTTTGTGAAGCAAGGTACAGCTCCTACCCCAACTCTGTGCTGGAGAGGGATGCTAGATGTTGAAAAATCTGAAAAGAGAAACGATTTATATTCAAAACTTCGGAGACACAAGCATTGAATGATACAGCACTTGATAGCATGTGAATCACTCTATGACACAAGAGTGCCGGAAAGTATCAGCCACAGGGTGAGAGGCAGCTGTGTTGTGGTGTGTTATCTTCTGCTCCCTCCCCTCTACTGTTCATTGTTGTTTTATTGCCAATACATCAAACTTTGTATATTGAAAAATAACTTATTTCACATAATTCCTGTTCCTTCTACCATACGCAATGAACACATTGTCTCCTTGTCTTGGTCAGTATATAAAATCAACCCCCCCTTTGCACTTGCCGCTGCATCTGTCTGTCTACTCCCTCCAATGTCTACTGACACGCATCATAGCTACACGTTGTATCTCTGCACGTGTTTCTTTTTTCCTGTCGGTATTGTGCTTCATGTCTTCCAATGTTGTGTGCAGTCGAGACCAGCTTCCCCTCCATTTGTTGTGGTGGCCGAGACTACACCAGTTGTTTCTCTGGTCTGCCGTTGTGGAACTTCCAAGTGGACCTGTGCTCACCAGGATTGCAACAGGGTCCTGCTTAGCACTCTCGTGACACCCCTTCTTTATGTATTAAATGCCGTTTTATATACTGACACTTTGAGGTGAGAGGCCAGTAACAAGACACCAAGTCACCAACACAGTAAACATCCATAAACATCACCCTGTTTTAGAGCCAATAAATTTTGTACCTAGATATTTGAATACACACACACACACACACACACACACACACACACATATATATATATATATATATATATATATATATATATATATATATATATATAGATAGATAGATAGATAGATAGATAGATAGATAGATAGATAGATAGATAGATAGATATGAGGCGTCGCGAACCAGTGGGGGCTGAGGGACAGTTTTTTAAAACTCCAGAAAACGTCTTTAAAGTTTTAGAAATTTTGGGAATCGATATCTTTTGAACTATTTGAGATAGAAAAAAGTTTGATATACGAAAAATAAAGGTGTTGAAGATGTCTATCATGTAAAAAAAAAAAAAAAATTTGTCTTAATGGGTGTAATCTGGGCTATAATTAGTTCCGGCCCAAATAATTTCTAATCGCAGGAAATGATAGATCTAATAATAATTAAGATATTATAAGTAAAAAAATGCAATTAAATTATGTAAAAATCCTTACACACTCTCCCTATCTCCCTTTTCTTCACCACCTTGCCTGTGCTACGCGAGACATACTCTTTCCCCAAGTTTCTGCGTTTACACACACTTTTCTTCCACTCAGGAACATTCCGGCCTTTCTTTCTTCCTCTACCACGTTCACTGTTGTCTTCTGCAACTTGTGGGGGATTATCAACACTGTCACTGTCCGACATGGCGAATAAATAACGAAAATAATGCACAATAATAATCCTGGAGCAGCTGGCGTGGGAGAGCGGGAGAGACTGGCGTCCCTACCCCCACCGGAAATAATCCCTCGTGATTGGCCAAGAGCCTATGACATCGCGTCAATACGCCGCCTGATTGGCTGAGGCAGCCAGTAGAGACATAGCCTCCTCTGGCCCGGCGCTGCTACCTCCGGATTTTTCACAGAAAAAACGCAGTTTGGTAGCCTTGGAATAGAGGCAAGTTTAGCGTGTCTAGAAGGGAGGCAGAGGGATATAAGGGATTTCAGCTCATAGAACAAGCATGGCTCAACAGTTTGGTGCGCTTAACTCATTTTTTTTGGTTTTGTCCCTTAGCCCCCACTGGTTTGCGACGCCTCATATATATATATATATATATATATATATATATACAATCAGCCCTCATTTCTTTGGACTTCAATTCATCGGACTTTCAATTCTTCGGTCAATGTCTGGGATTCGAACAATTATCCGATGCAGCTGTCCTGAGAGTGACAACTTTGACTTGTAGGTAGCTCTCGCGGCAGAGGACGCAGGCAATGCTATTAAAACGTAACCTCCGGTTATGAGGTACAGTATAATATTAAACCAAAAACTGCTGTAAGCCTTCTGTGTGGCTTATCGGTAAACTGCTGTATATCTTCTGGAAGCGCACTTTTTAAACAGGCACCATGAGGTTTCTTTGATTCGTATTTCTTTGAAATTATTATTTTTTGTATTTTAATAACCTTTCTTTTAGTAATTTTTATCCTCCAAATAGGAATTTGGTTATTCATATCATACTTACAAAGGGAAACAATGGAACTACTATATTTTTATTTTATATAGTCAACATTGCGCTCCTCTCATAGATATTAGAGTTTGAGTCTCATGTATGGTATGAGGAAGCTATAATTTACTAGTATAGAAGTTGTTTTTGTATAAAAAAAGAATGAGGCGAACAAGATCATGGGAACAAATGCTCCTTCACTAGACGTTGGTAACGCTGTCAGACGTGAAGAGCCAAGGGTGATTGGCCTGCACCGCGCATCACACACACACACAGCAGTGGTGTGATCAACACATGCAAAAAAGGATATAAGGAAACTAGAAAGGATCCAAAGAGTAGCCACAAAAATGGTACCAGAACTAAGTGAGCTGACATATGAGGACAGATTAACCCTTAAACAACGGCGATTCCTTATTGAGGCACGGGTGCGATATACGTTTGTGACGGCGAGCATCAATAGAGGCAAAGGTTTTTCACAGTCCCCAGTTAAAAGCTTGGCGAACCATTTTCTCTAGACTCGCTTACGGGACACTTGGCAACTCATCTCACTTGCTGACGAAGTCTTTCCTCTAAACACAAGAGTCATAAGCCCTGATTTCATGAGCGATGGAGGAGGTGTCTGGCAACTCAAGGGACTCACCGGGTGGCACGGGTGGAGCTTGCGAAGCTGCTCCACCCCGGCATCCACAAAATAGTGATTCTGTTCTTCTACTGATAATGATTACATACCTATTGATGAACAGGATGAAGATAGTGACACTGACAGTGATGATAGTAGTAGTTACAGAGACAGCAATAAACCCTCTCCTGCTGCCATGACAGTCATTGTCCCTGTAAGGGACTTTGGCTTACAGACGTGGGGGCCTGACAGACATTTTGTACATATTAGTGTGAGGGAAAATTATTACGTGATGAGGCCAGCAGAAAAAAAACATGCCAAGATGCTGCGACGCAAACAACAGGCTCGTGGTACCGGTCTTTGTTCTGACACCCGGCATCGCCAGAAATACATTAGGATTTGTAGCATAGATATTTTGTTATCATATTCAATATTGTATTCTTAAGATGACTTTTTTTTTAGTCCTTTCTGCTTGCAAATAATTTTTTATTATAATGTAGCAGTCTTTACTGCATCAGCAACAACAAAAGATCGAGGGAAACATTAGGCTAACTCTCCCTCGTAGGAAACCGATAACAGATTAGGGTCATGAGATAAGGATTCTCTCTCCCTCTGTGTGTATTTACCTAGTTGTATTATACAGGGCTCGAGCGGGGCTCATAGTGTCCTGTCTCCATATCTCCATATATCTAACATTTCCTTGAACTTATGGATATTGGTTGCTGTAACAACCTCTTCTTTCAATCCATTCCAGGTGTCCACAATTCTATGTGGAAAACTGTACATTTTTGTCTCCTTTAGACACCGACTTTTTCTGATTTTTCTTGAGTGTCCTCTTATTTGTCTAGTTTCTTCTTCCATCTCCAGGTTTTGCTCGTCTAGCTTTTCAATACCATTTACTATCTTATACAGTTATTAGATCACCTCTCTCTCTTCTGTCCTGTAGAGTTGGCAGTCGCATTTCTCTTAATCTGTCCTCATATGTTAGCTCGTTTAGTTCTGGTACCATTTTCGTGGCTACTCTTTGGATCCTTTCTAGTTTCGTTATATCCTTTTCTGCATGTGGTGACCACACTACTACTGCATATTCTAATCTTGGATGTATCATGCTGGTTAGAATTCTTTTCATCATGTCCTTGTCCATGTAATGGAAAGCCACCCTAATATTGGCTAACATTTTATATGTTGATCCAAATAGTTTATGTGCTGCTCTGGGTTCAGTGTATCCTGTATCACCACCTCTAGGTCTTTTTCCTCTTTGTCTTAGGTATCTCCTCCTGTCCTATCTTGTAGTTCCATTTTGGCCTTCTCTTGCTCTTGCCTATCTCCATCACGTGACATTTCTTTATATTGAAAGCCAGTTTCCATGTCTTACTCCATTCATCGATCTTATCTATGTCCCCTTGTAACTCCTGGCAGTCAACAGTGTTTTTAATAACTCTCATTAATTTAGCGTCATCTGCAAACATATTCATGTAGCTGGTCACGCCACACTGCATATCATTTATATATATTTGGAACATTATGGGTGCTAGGACTGACCCCTGCGGTACTCCACTTGTTACATTCCTCCATCTTGAAGTTTCCTCCCTGATCACCGTTCTCATTTCTCTGTCTTTCAAATAATCCTGCATCCATTCTAATAGTTTCCCCTGCAGTCCACCTATGTGCTTTAGTTTCCATAATAGTCTCTCATGTGGAACTGTATCGAATGCTTTTTTGATATCTAGGTAGACAACATCTACCCACCTGTCTCTGTCTTCAATTCCTTCAATTACTTGCGTATAAAAACTTAGCAGGTTTGTGACACATGATTTCCCTTGCCTGAACCCAAATTGCCTATTGGATATGAGTAGCTCCGCGGGAGAACGATCCAAGCGCCATTTTTGAAAAACTGGGAAAATCGCTCCTAAAGTTTTAATCTTTAATATCTCGAAAATCAGCCATACGATTTTAGCGTAACATATACCAAAATGTTCCTTAACAAGTCAGCTTTCCAGGGACATGAAAAGTAATTTTGAGCTAATCACACATTGAATCAGAATTGATGATAAACAAAGACTATTCCCGTGTGGCGTTCGTCTTAATGAGGTGTATTCATGTAAACTAAGGTAATAGAATTATAACACTGATATGAAATAAAATCAAAGGTAGCTTTACCACAATTGTATGAAAGTTGAGTGTTGAATGTTAATTCCCCTCTTTCCTGTCTCTTCCCCTCCACCCGAAGCTCAGGATTAGTTGTCATCCTCGTCAGGATGCAAGACATTGTGCTGGACTGTGCCAGCCTGGAGGCCCTGGTAAAAGGCCTTCTTGTCATCTGGCATGAGGCATAACATGCTTGTTAAGT
>CM035216.1:3949821-4065862 GCA_020233015.1 Callinectes sapidus | reverse complement strand
CATAACGATGGTGGGTCGAGCCAAGAACTCACACGGCGGATTGGCCTGGCCCACGGCGTTATGGATTCGCTCAACACGAGTATTTGGCGTTGTCGATACCTGTGCAGATGAACAAAGATTCGGATCTTCAAGTCGCTGCTGATCCCTGTCTTACTCTATGGTTGTGAGACATGGACACTGAACACCGACCTCAAGAGGCGAATTGATGTCTTTGGTACTAGATGCCTTCGCAGGATCATGGGATACCGCTGGTATGACCGTGTCAAATCAGCGATTGTTGCACGAGACCGATTCGAGGCCTATTACTTGCATAGTCCGTCAGCGCCAACTGCGGCTATATGGGCATGTGGCGCGATACCAGGAAGCCGACCCTGCTTGTCGGGTTGTTTCCGTAAGGGACAACCCAAGTTGGAGGAGGCCTAGGGGACGCCCACAGAACTCTTGCCTGCGGCAAGTCGATGCCTCCTGCTGGGAGTTACTCGGTATAGGAAGGGAGCCTGCATGGAGACTCGCGAGGCGTGACCGCCAGGAGTGGCGCCGTAGGGTAGGCAAGGCAACGCGCCCCCCGGCGTATGCCCCCCATGATTGAGTATCTTAGACTGCAGCAGATTTAAGAGCATTCTTAAAAGCTAGAGCTATACCCTATTCTTGGTACAGTAAAATTGAGCTGGTTAGTATGGTAGAGAAGGCCATCGCTAACCCAGAAATAACAGAAATTACAGAGGCAAGTGACCACCAGACAGCAGCTACCACAAGAAGAACAATTTCCGTAAACGGAAATTTATCGTTGTTTCGAGATCCACTTGCCCTAACCTCGTGGGATGCTGACCTAATATCCCTGCCTCACCTGACATCAGCCAAATGCCTGGTTAATCTCCTCTCCAAGGGAGGTTGGTCCTCAGAACGGGCAATATCGTATGGAAAAGAAAGGGGATATCAGCTTTTCATGGAGAAGCACATTGAAGAAATAGAACTGAGGCAGGAGGGCCACAACAAGACTTATGTACGGGCCTTGTGCAGGAGGCAGACTGCACAGTCTGGAAAACCATATCAATTGTGGCTTTTACTGAACAACACTGGGACGATTGAGACTGCTGGCTGTCAGTGCATAGGGTAAGCACAATGAACATTACGTATGAAGTGTTTATGAACATAGTAGCTTTTCAATTAATGTAGAAATAATGTAGGCTGATATGATTCAGCATGAATCTCTTACTTGGAAAAAAATCCTGTCTTAGATTTCATATGAAAAAACTGGTAAAGATTTGTGAGATTATTATGCCATAAAGCATCTCATTACATACCTTATGCAACACTGAAAGGTTCTTTCACGTGTCTTCTATAAACCTTCCCTTCAAAAACCATGGAAACCTAACCAAACCAAACCATTAGGAATACTTTTTAGTAATTGAAACTTTCAGTGGTGGTTAGACTAATTTCACTTTATTTTTTATTGTTACTATGCAGAGATGATGGGAGTTGCAAGCATGTTGTGGTACTAATGTTTGCCATAGAAGACTTTGTGTCACACAGAGGGGATCATGCTTCAGCAGCAACCTGCAGATCTACCACGCACGTGGAACAAGCCCCGTCGCAACACCAGACAAGTAAAGACAGTCGATCTGGATCCCAGGTATGTTTTAATAGCAACAGTTTGCTAAGGCTAAGTCTGCATTGGTGTCAACATAATTTGCAATCTTGATTTAAAGAAGCCAATGGTATTACTGAAATATACTTTTTTCTCAATATTATCTAGGTTGTAAGAGTTCAATCTGATCTATGATGCTAAGGCTAAGTCTGCATTGGTGTCAACATAATTTGCAATCTTGTTTTAAAGAAGCTAATGGTATTACTGAAATAATACTTTTTTCTCAATATTGTGGTGTGTGTGTGTGTGTGTGTGTGTGTGTGTGTAAGTGTGTGTCTGTGTGAAAGTCTACTGTGTGTTGGCAACATATTTTCCTCCATTCCTGGAGAGGACTTGTTTGCTTTGGCATAAATATCTAATTGCATTTCATGGTTTGCAGGATAGACACCTCAACCGGACGTTCCATTACCCCTCGTTCAGAAAATTACAGAGCCTGTACATTTGTACTTCAACCAGGGAGAAGTTTTGCAACTTCAATCCAGGGAGAAGTTTTTGTGAATTTATGGCTACCCGTCCATCGCTTAGCTGTTATTTATGGACAGATGCTTTTCCCTGATGTGAACAGGCAGCCACCCACCATCACTGAGCTTGCAGGGGCATTTGGTAAGTTAAGATCTACATTACCCTTTGTTGATTTTGTAAAACAACATTTAGATAGTGCAGATATTGAGTTAATACATTCAAAAATACATGCCCAGTATAAATCACAAATGTGGAAAGCTCAAAGAGTTGGAGCATTGACTTCTACAACTTGACAAAAGGCAGTGCACTACAAGGGTAGTGATAGTGAAAATTACACCGTAAAGGAAATCATAGGACTGTCAGGCTTTACGGGTAATTTGAGTACCAAATATGGTAAAGAAACTGAGCCCATAGCAAAGAAGCTATATTTCAAAGAAATGGAAAAAAGACACAAACAATTCAAATTTGCAGGGTGTGGACTTTTTATAAATAAAGACAATCCACAACTCCGAGCAACTCCTGATGGCATTGTCAGTTGCAAATGTTGTAGCAAGGGGTTATTAGAAGTAAGATGCCCCTATAGTGATAAATATAAATTTCTTAGTGGCAGGGAAATAGCCCAGTCTAATACTTACCATTTAACTATGGGGGAAAATAACCGCATTGCACTAATGTCCTCTACCTGGTATACTCAAATTCAAACCCATTTAGTTGTTTCTGGGATGGATTGGTGTGACTTCGTAATGTTCACTCAAAAAGTCCCCATTTGACAGTGGAGAGGATCTATTTCGACAAGGCTTTCTTTGACAGTTATAAAGAAATTGCAATTAAATTTTAATATAGATTTGTCCTGCCTAATCTTCTCAAATCAACAGTAACTCAGAGGCAAGCAATATGTAAGAGCTCTTGATAATGTTGTATTAGTAGAATTATTTGGTGACAGACAAGGAGGACATGAGAAGGGTGGTTAAGGAGTTGTGGGAAGAGATTGGAGGAGTAGGTGAAGTATGAGGTAAGAGAAGGATGTGACACTGGAGAGGAAGAATGCAGATGAACTGAATGAGAGAATCAGGAGGGAGGATTCAAGAGTAAAAATGAGTTGAAGCCAGAATGAGAAGGTTGAATGCAGGAGTAGGAGTGGGGAATGACAGGATAGGTGTGCTACTGTATGCGGATGATGTAGTGGTTATGAGTGAATCAGTGGATGAGTTGCAAAGTCTACTGGATGTAGTGGATGGTAATGGGAAAGACTTTGGAGTTGATGATTGTGAATAGGTCAGAGGATGAAAGCAATGCAATGTGGAGGATAGGAGTGAATGAGCTGAATCAGGTACTAGAATATAAGTACCTGGGGATGTGGGTTAGCCCAAATGAATGTGAGAAAGCAAAGAATGAAAAGATTGGGAGAGGATGACTCGGTGGAGCATTTAGTACTTGAGTGTGAGAAGTATGAAAAAGACAGGATGGAGATGATGCAAGTGATTCTGACTGAGTTAGGGCATAGTTGAGAGGCAGGTTCACCAACATATGCGAGTTAAGGACAAGGAGCGCGGTTGGTATGCCGGAGGCTCAAAACATTGCTCTCAAGTTTCCCGCGCAATTTGTTTACGTTGGTATCACCTCCAAATACTGAGGGTCATCACGATTGCAGCGAAGCCTAGGCAGATCGTTTCATCCTCACAGCGTTCGAACACACTTCATTCCACAAAGGGACGGGACGTTTGGGAAACTGGCCTGATGTCCTGGGAACAGATTGGAAGCCTGCAGATCGCAAAATGTCAGGGAAGTAAGTTCCTGCCTTGTCACATGTGGTGAAATCAGTTAATGGCCGAATAGACGAGCTCAGCTCTGTGTAAAGCTACCAATCTGGCTTATCCAAACGTCAACGAGGAAGGCGTGACCGTGGCTCAAAATCAGCAGATTCTATTAAAATAGGAAAGTGATCACTCCCGTGCAGATCCGGGAGAACCCGCCAACTAAAATCAACGAAAGAATTAGAACAGAGTGAAAGATCAATAGAAGTAAAAGTACCCTTTTGGCTAGCTATGGAAGTGAGTCACATCACCTGAATTTAAGAGCTCAAACCTTCGTCTTCCATAAACGAAGCAACGAAAACCCCACGAGGATTGGTGGCACCATCATCCCACAAAGGATGGCGACCATTAAAATCCTCTAGTATGAGGAAAGAAGGCCAAAGATCATGAACCTGGGCGTCAAGATGAGGCCTGGTAATAGGAACACCGGGAGGAAGATACAGGCTACATAAGGTATAGAACCTGCCTAAAAATACTTTAACAGCAACTGCCTGCAGCGGAGACTGAAGTTGTACCGGGGTAGAAGGGACATCAGAACGAATAAAGACAGCTCTTCCACCGTAATGACCCTGTCCGGGAATAGGGATACTTAAAAGTTCCTCCTAAGAGGCGCGCAGACCTCGACAATTCCACAGAAGGAGTTTGAATGTGGCAAATTAAGTTTTCGGGCGAGTCCCTCTCAAGGGAAGTGACTTCCTTTACTTTTACCAACTTGACTGTTTATGGTAACATGACGGATACTCGGTGAACCAGATATTCCAGTGGCAGGAGCAATTGGAACTCAAGAAGAGTCAGACCATGGGCCTTCAGCTTCCGGATGGGAAAGCAATTTGTTTGAAAGTGGCACATTTGGTGGGTGCCACATCAGGACCAGAGCGGTCACACAGAGTGGAATGAATAATAGCCTAAGTCTGACGAACCGAGTGAGTAGAATCTTGACATATTTGACGATCGAGATGACAGGGCATCACGTCATCAATCAATAGCATGTCCTCACATCAACAGCATCTGCAGCTACAGACGGAACAGCAATACACTGAGAAGTAGAGCGTATAGGTTTATAAGAAATGACAGAGTCGCCTGCAGAAGCGGACAAGACTCTATTAACAGACTGTACTCGTACACGAGGAGTAGGAAAGACAGACCTTTGTCGAAGACACACTCAGTAAATTAACCGACTCTGTAGAGTAGTGTTGACGTTTGTGTGTAGGCCGGGTGGGAGGGGGACCGTGGCATCCTAGCCTCAGGGGAAAGAGGAGACAAAATACCGGTAGAAGGAAGCCCATCAGAAACTTCACTAGCACCGGCATCAGCCAAATCCAATTGAGAACATTTGTTACTGAGAGGAATCTGAGAAGAAAGAGCAAACATCAGATGGAGAGTGGCATACAGGAAGAGGAGACTTTGAGACAGAATCACAAATCGTGGGCTGAGATGAATTACGAGAAATTACAGAATCACGAATCGTGGGCCGAGATGAATTATGAGAAACTAACTTGGTAGCATATCACCACCCTTTCCCTGGCTGAATGAGAGTTCTCGATGGGCAGCACCCAGGCTGATAAATTGGGAGTTTGCATGTTGGAGAACATCTTGCTCCATGCGATATCGGGGGCACTCCTGGGAACTTAACTTGTGGCCTTCCCGGCAGTGAAAGCAGTTTGGGGAGAGTCACACTCCGATGTGGCATGGGAATCCTTGGATGAGCAATGGCCGCATCGGGAAGCTATAATGCAGTGTTTCCGACTGTGACCGAACTCGTAACAACCGAAGAACTGAAGGGGACTATGGATGAAAGTCGTTATTCACAGCCGAAGTGGGCCAACATTGATGTAATCTGGGTGGGAAGAACCAAAGGAGGTCAGAACGATCATATTCTCCTTTCCTCTCACCTCCCATACCTCCTGGACCGCGGACGGGCACATGGCATAGACGTCGTCTTCACTGAACTCACCCAGGTCATAACTGAAGACAGTAATTGAAGGTTCGGTGGGGCCGTACACAGTCAAATGCAGTTATCTGGGGCCATACCAACGAAGAAAAGATTTCGCCCGACACGACAAGCTGCTCATCATAAGCTATCAAAATGGCGGATGCGCATCCTAAATCCTGTGAAAACGCTGTTAAGTCAAACAATCCCCAGCTGAGACGCCCGGCAGGGTGGTAGGTGGAATACAGACTTATGGCGATGACTGAGACGCGCTGACGACAATAAACAAACATGGCCGTGGTAGCAGCTGAACGTCATCCCAGAGTTTTCCGCGAAAGGAGAGACGTCTTGAACCACTTCAGTAATGTCGAACTTGTCAAAAGATACCGCCTGGATAGGGAAGGTATCATGTTTGTGACAGACTTGGTGCGAGATGCCATTTCAAGCCCCACGGCAAGAATAAGGCGATTTCGCCTGAGATGAAAGTCACTGCCACCCTTAGATATCTCACCACTAGGAAAATGCAACAGTGCAATAGTGATTACTTGGGTCCCTCACAGCAAACAATTAGCGCAATTGTGAAAGAGACAGTGTATGCCCTCACAAATTTGGATATACTGAAAGGGTGAAGCAGTGACTACCACCAAACAGAGGGAATTCTTGGCACACTATGGTATACACGGCATCATCGGTGTTATTGATGGTACACATATGCAGTTGCTATCCCTTAAAGAATTTGAGGTGGAATATGTCAACAGAAAAGGGCAGCATACCATCGATGTGCAAGTGGTTTTTGACCAAAATTACAAGTTCTTGGACATAATAGCTCGATCCATGATGCACGAATTTTGAGGGAAAGTGCTATATTTGTACTTTTTGAAGATGGGCATGTTCCTGCTGGATCCCACCTTCTTAAGGATAGTTGGTGCCCAAGTCAGAGGTAGCTGCTTACCCCTTACTAGCATCTTCAGCCGGGACTACAAACTACAACAGGTAGGTGTATTTTCCACTTAAAACTGTCTTTTTAATTTTAAAGTCTTATTTTTATTTTCTCGAGTATTTAATTATTGTGACAATGGTGCTTCCCATCCAATTTCTCCCAATGCATCAACTTGACTAACTAAATCTAATTGTTCCCTTCAAATTTAATTAGCATATAAATAATTAATAACTGGAATGTGATAAAGTTTTAAACATGTTACACACTGAAATTCCAATGCATTTCCTTTAATAGAGACCACAACAGAACAAGATGTGTTGTGGAGCGGGGGATTGGGCAGCGGAAGAGGCGATTCCATGTACTTCATAGAGAACTTAGAGTGAAGTTCCCTGCATATGTGTGCAGGATCATTGAGGTCTGTGCCCTACTCCACAACAAATGCAAGGACAGATGTAATGCCAGGAAATTACGTGGACAATGTGAGGCAGAATTTTTCACATACTACTAAAAGTATGGGAATACGTGTTTGTAAGCTAATAGTTGGTAAGGATAAACACTCATTTTTAGAAATACGTATTTATAAATTAATTGATGGAATGGTATAACGGTCTTAAAAGAATAATTTGGTAATAAACTAGGTAGTTTATACACGCCGCGGGTATGGTGGCGTCTGGCAGTTAGAGAGAGCAATATATATATATATATATATATATATATATATATAGATATATATATATATATATATATATATATATATATATATATATATATATATATATATATATATATATATATATATATATATATAATGTAAATAAAAGTATGAAAGTGTGTATGAATTCCATCCAGCGTGATTTGATGTCAATGTTTTCATTTTTATTATTATTTTCTTCTTATTACTTTAATTTTTTTTTTTTTTTTATAAATAAAAGCAATACGTAGTAACAATACGTAGTTACCTTGTGTGTTTGTGTGTTGCCCCCTCCATCCCCTGCCTTGACAAAGGACAATAGTTTTACAATAGGAATAGGTGACCTGTGTGAATGAAGCGTGTGTGTAAGTGTGACTTGTTGTTGTTGTTATGGTTGATGTTATATAAAAAAGATAAACAAAATAAATAAATAAATAAATAAAACAAAAACAAAAAAACTTTAAAATAACATAAAACAAATGAATAAAAAAAAAGCACTTGTAAATACAAATACACTAACCATGTCTGGGTGATGGCCATTAAAAAAGAAAAAAAAAGAAAAAAAAGAATAGGTGCCCTGTGTGAATGAAGCGTGTGTGTAAGTGTGACTGTTGTTGTTGTTGTTGTTATGGTTGATGTTATATAAAAAAAATAAATAAATAAATAAAACAAAAACAAAAAAACTTTAAAATAATATAAAACAAATAAATAAAAAAAAGCACTTGTAAATACAAATACACTAACCTAATAATAAAATTGGCCTAATACCCATGTCTGGGTGATGGCCATTAAAAAAAAAAAAAAAAAAAAAAACGCCACCTCACAAACTTCAATCATCACTCCTTCTGAGGTGTATCAATCGCGGACCATGTGGAAAATTGCTCTAGTGGGACACAGCCAAATCCCACAGCGTTTCAGCTTCCCAGGGGCACAGGTGAGAATTTTTCATGTTCCAGGAGGAAAGGCTAGTGCTTTCTTTGATGATTCCCGCCTGAATGAAATGTTGAATTGGGAACATGATTTGACCATTGTCTGGATAGGGAGTAATGATGTCACTAGTAACACTGACCCAGACATGATATTTGACCACATCAAAGGAATTTGCTATGCCATTAAAGATAATTGCCAGTCTGTAGTGTATGCTTGCCAAATTGAACCCAGACTCCATCTTAGAGGTCTTTCTCCACAGCAGTATAAGAAAATCCAAAGTGGCATTAATAATAGAATAAAGAAAAGGCTTGGCTTACGCAATATTCATTTCAATAATATTCAGTTTGTGGAAGAATTAGGTGGTGATGGAGTACATTGGAGTGAAGCTCGTCGAATGAGAGTCGAGTCAAAATTCAGGAAAGTGATCAAGGGTTTTACTGGAGAAGACGACTCAGATGAGTAAGGTATGGGAGCTGTAGGTTCACAGGGGGCGAGCGTACACCTGTGCCGACGGTTAATGAGGATCGAGCCTCTCCCTGTAACCCTGCAACCACCTCTTACCTATTGTAAGAAGTCTGATTCAAAGTAAGGGGACAATGAATTCTAAGAAACCTACTCGATGGGGTTCATGTGGTCAGTTAATGACTAGGGATGCTCATTCACAAGACCCGAATCAACCACCAGATATGGAAACTGCTAAGATGAATGCTTTAGAAAAAGGAAATAGGAAGGTTTGGTGATCGGTTACTACTTCATCCCCCCCTCAGTCGCAGGTGCGAGCAATACAAAACCGAGACCTTCCTATTCTAGAACTTAACCAGCTACAGGGACTCAATGCAACCACTCAACTCCAAATTTTCTTTGAATTAGTTGAACAATGTAGTGACAGTGATCTGAGGAGAGTCCAGATAGCCAAGAATAGAGCAAGTCCTGAACTGGCTGCCCTTATTCATAACCACCAAACACAACATCACTGTGACACCTGGGTTGATCTTAAGCAGTTACTAAGAACAGAATTTTCCACAGATGTAAATTTTGACAGAACATGGCAGGAAATAGATTCTGCAAAATATGATTGGGCTGAATCACCACAAGCATTTTGTAACAACTTCATTTGTCAATATGCCATACTTGAGACGCGGTTCACCAGAGAAAAACTACCAAACCGTGATAAGACAATTAAAAGGAAACTATGGCAGGGACTAACACCAGAATCGAAAGCTAGATTAGAAGGATTCCTAGATGATTACCCACTGACTAAATTTATTTATTGGGTAGAACACGAATGTCAATGGGTCGAAGCCAAACACTCTTCTTCTCTTTACCGAATTAGAGACGAGAAAAAACTCTCCACCACTAGTGAAGTACCCCTTAACAACAACTTGCATAGCCCTAGTGAAACACCAATACCAAAGGTTACATCCAGTGAATCCTCAGAAGTTGAAGAACTTAAAAAGCAGATTAGGGACTTAACTGAACAAGTAGAGTGATTACGACCCTCGACCCGTTCGCCACGACAAGAAAAGTATTGTTCGTACTGCCAATTACACACACAAATTAAGAGAAGAGAATGTTGGAGAAAACCATCTCCTGGGACTCGCTTTGATTGTAAGAAAAATGGTTGTTGGCGTGGAAACAAATTGTCAAGGTTCAACAGTGGTCAAACATGACTAACAAAGGGACACACCTCTCCCATAATCGTGGGAGTTCAGGCCAAATCACATGGGGAAATGCTACTTATGTAGTCGGTCACAAAAAGACAAAGAGGAAAAGTAGAGAGAATCCAAAGCATTTCTTCACCAGTAGTAATACAAGGAAATAACAAAAACTGAATCTTACTAAACCCATCATAATGACACCCTATCAGTCACAACTAATTCCTATACCGGTTAATGAAAACATCAATACCACTCTGTTAGTTTATTCTCATCCTAATGTAAGCCAAAATAGTTTACCACTCTTAAATAAAGTAAGTGATCATAACCACATCTACCTCCCTTTTGCCAACAACACAAAAGGAGTTAAAATATTTAAAACTGGTACAATAGTAGAACATATGAACGGTTTGATGCTTGTCAGAGCCAGGAAAGAAATGAGGCTGAAGTTATTATTTTGTAACACTAGGGAAATTCAGAATGATCTTCCAAACGCCGACCAAGCAAACACGTCAGATAGTAGGTTCGAACGACTCTGTGAGATGGTTAAACAACAGAACTGGAGCCATCTCTCTCGTGAACAAAAGAAAGGACTGAAGGCAGCCATTCTAGAGCATAATGAACTTTTCATTCTTGATAAAAACGAGCTGGGCTTAATGACTGGATCCCTAGCCAAGATCAATGTAGACGACCCAAGACCAAGTCGAGGTCCTAGTTATCGATACCCAAAGGAAGCTAAAGCAATAATATCGGAGATGTTACAAGATATGGAAGACAGAAAAATTATTGAGAGGTCAACATCAGCGTGGCTTTCACCCATAGTGTTGGTTAATAAACCTGATGGCAGTTAAAGAATGTATCTCGACTACCGACATGTCAACAAACACCTTAGTACTGATATTTACCCCTTCCCCAGGTTAGAAGAGCTAGTCGAACAAGCAGCCGGTAATGAATTTTATGCTACCCTAGACATGCAGGAGGCTTATTTCCAAATACTGCTTGATAAAAACAGTAGGGACGTTACCACATTTACTGATGGTGTCACATTATACAGGTTAAGGAGACTGCCTTTTGGATTAAGCTGCTCTCCAGCAATTTTTTCTCGCCATATGAATAACACTTTGTCACCACTGATTAAAGACGGATGGATTACGAACTATTTAGATCAGTGGTTCTCAAAGTGGGCGGTACCGCCCCCCTGGGGGCGGTGAAACGATCTTGGGGGGCGGTGAGGCGAAAGGGGGCGGTAGGGTGGCCTCAGGAGCAGCTAATATTTAAGTTTGTTTATATATATATATATATAATATTATAATAATATATATATAGAAGATATATATATATATAGATATATATATATATATATATATATAGGAGAAATGGACTGCATCGCCCCAGAAGAAGAGGAAACGTGCACCATCAGCTTGGCGACGCAACGTGGAGAAGAAGAGGAGAGATTCTGGGCAGGAGTACAAGACTTACAAGGACATCACAGTACAAGCTCGTCGTGTTGGCCCGCCTTGCCAGTGTCCCAAGAAGTGCTACGACCTGGTAGGAGACGAGTCTGTGAAGAAGATCTTCGAGGAGTATTGGAAGATGGCGAGTCACAACGCGCAGTCAAGTTACCTGGCAAGTCGCGTCACTGTCAAGGACGTCATCCGCCGCTACGCCGGTCCTGACAGCAAGAGGCAGCACAGCTGCGAGTACTTCGTGATGGTGAACAACAACAAGATTGTCGTTTGCAGGACTGCCTTTTGCAACATGCACAACATTTCTGCGAAGAGAGTCGCCAACGTCAGGACGAAGATGGGGGAGACAGGTGTCGCACCTGTTGACAGAAGAGGGACTAATCCAGCGCAGAACAAGTTTCCAGATGATGTGGTAGAGATGGCCAAACAACACATCAAATCGCTGCCAACCTGTACGTCGCACTACTCCAGAGCGAAGAGTCTTCACCGTGTATATCTGCCGCCTGGATACTCTCAGCACAAGTGTTACGACTTGTTCAAGGAGCAGTGTGAGGAGAGGGACGTGGACCCCAGCAAGATCGTTTCGCTGTCCAAGTATTGCAAGATATTTACGGCATTCAACATTGGCACAAACCCCCCCATGGTCGACACCTGCAGTACCTGTGACCGCCTCAACAGGGAACTTGAAGTTGCAAGTAACAACAAGGACTCCGTGACACACTCCAGACTCCTGACTCAGAAGAAGGTCCACGTCGTCAAGGCCAAGGTCGCGAGGAACATCATGGATGCGTACAGTGAGGACAATGACCCTTCCTTGTGTGTCATTGCCATGGACCTGCAGCAGACCCTCGCCACACCACGTCTCACCACCAACGTGGCGTATTACAAACGAAAAATGTGGACTTATAACTTCGGAGTCCACAACCTCAAGGAGTCATCCATGGCACACCTGTACGTCTGGAACGAGGCAGTAGGAAAGAGAGGGTCCAGTGACATCGGGAGCTGCCTCATCCACTACGTTGAACACCACGTCCCTGCCCACTGCAACAAGCTTGTCATCTTTAGCGACAATTGCGGTGGGCAGAACAAGAACATCAACCTGTCGCTACTCCTGCTTCGCTTTCTACACTCTGGACGCTTCTCACAGGTGAAGCAGTATTTCCTGATGCCCGGCCACTCTTACCTGCCCTGCGACCGCGACTTCGGGAACCTGGAGAAGTACTTCCATGGCCATGAAGTCTACACCACTCCTCACTACATCGAGCTGATGCGTCAAGCAAGAAGAGACCACCCCTTCGTCGTGAAGCAGATGGACCATGAAGACTTCGTGGACCTCGACCCTCTCCAGGCCCTCATCACCAAGGCACAGCTCCACAAGGCAGGATTTAAGGATGGCCGGATGTTCCAGTTCAAGAGTGACTTCCTGCAAGGTATGAGCATCTGGCATTGCTATAACGACGAAATCACTACACCTCTCCAAGTCAAACTCCAGAAGGGGAAGAGTCAGTCCTACCAACGAGACAAGTTCGACTTGGCAGCTGTAACCCTACCACTGAAGTACCCTCACGGAGTGAAGCTCAAGACCGCGAAGCTGGACGACCTGGAATATCTGCTGTCTTTCGTGCCACTTGGTTACAAGTCGTGGTACGCAGATCTATTCCAGGCCCAGGGTCAGCTGGTGGGTGACAGTGCTGAAGTCGACCCTGATGACCCCGACGATGTTCTGGACTACTAGTAACTGTTTGTGTGTAAGTGTAAGGTCACAGTGACCACCAACTTTGTTCGTGGGTGGAAGGATGGGGAACGGGTTGGTAAATCCGCTGAGTGCATTGTCAGGATAATAAAATATTTAATATTAAAATTTTAATATTAAATATTATTGTTCCTGATAATGAACTTAACTGTCTCAAGCCAGTGCAAAGGATGAGAGTCAACCTCCTCCCCCCAAAAAAACATTCATAATTTTTTTTTTCAGGTGAATAAAATGCCCTTTAAACAGTAATACTTTATTCATTCAATATAAATAACATGATATTACATTAACTTCATTATTAAGTTTCTTTTCAGGGTCATTTAGACATTAATTGTTAATTAAAATTACAGCGCATCGTAATTATCACATACTTGAGGTAAAAAAAAAAAAATCGCGAAAATTACAAATGAAGTCCAAAATTTAAACAAAACAGATAACACATTAACCTTTCATTTGATGTATAATACATAACATTTAGAAAACTTTTGATGGTGGAAAACATAATGTTAACTTTGAAGGCGATTTTCTCAAAACCGCGCTCATGAGGGTTAGCTCCCTTCTGCAGAAGACGCCTCAATATAGTAAGTTTGTGTTCGCCTGTGTGTGTGAGGGAGGCGCTAGGAATCCACCTGTTAGCCAAGGGGGCGTTAGCCTGTAAAAGTTTGAGAACCACTGATTTAGATGATTTGATCATTTGGGCACCTGACTTTACAACTTTAATTAACCGCCTAAGAAAGGTATTCACCCTACTTGCTGAGAACGGTGTCAAGATAAACTTAAGTAAATGCGATTTTGGAAAGAAGGAAATAACATTTATAGGTTATGAAATCTCAAAGGAAGGTAGTAGACCTAACCCTAAAAATGTAGAAGCTATATTAGAAATGAAAGCCCCAACAAAAGCAAAGGAAGTGAGAAGATTTCTTGGAATGGCTGGTTTTTATAGAAGACATATGCCAAACTTTGCAAAAAAAGCAGCCCCACTCACTAACCTTACACGAGTTAAAGAAAAATTTAATTGGAATGAACAGTGTCAAACAGCTTTTGAAACATTAAAGAAATGTCTTTCTGAGGCAGCAGTATTAGCCAGAGCGCAAACTGATCAATCATTCATAGTTACCACAGATGCCAATAACACTCACCTAGGCGGCGTCTTACGTTAAATGCAACCTGAAGGAGTCACTAAACCTCTTGGTTATTTCTCCAAAAAATTAAACCACGCTGAGTGTCGGTACGCAGCTACTGACAAGGAGGCTCTGGCAGTTTTGCTCACCTGCCGTCTCTTTTATCACTATTTATGGGGTACTAAATTCACTATAATCACGGACCACCAACCTCTTACTAGCATATTTAAAAGGAAAGCAAAGTGTGCAAGAATGAACCGTTGGATACTAGAAATGAGAGAATATAACTATGAGATACAATATTTAAAAGGGAAATACAACTTTGTTGCTGACCAACTTTCAAGACCAGTGAGAATAATCCAACGGAGTCCAGATACCACTTTACTAGGACTTACTAAAGAAGTGTTTAAAGAACGTCAAAGAGATGAAGAGAGATGGAAAGAATTAGCCGAGTATCTAGAGGGCGGTTCTGTCGCAACCAAACGTTATCATAAAACAATCCTGCAACAATTTGTAGTAATAGATCAGATTATTTATTATGCTAAGGAGACAACTGATGGAAGCATACATTACGCCCAGGTAATACCTCATACTTTAAAGACAAATGCTTTGCAACACGCACATGAATTATCAGGCCATTTAGGACAGAAAAAGACTATCAGGAAAGCAGAATAATTGTTCTATTGGGCAAATCTGAAGGTAGATGTCTGTAACTATGTAAAACGATGCACCCCTTGCCAGAGATTAAAGGGATTTGGATGGTTCTCAATGCTTACTTTTAAGGTCATTATTTGTCTGCTATTTTTAATTTTAATGACTTTGTAAATACATTAAGCAATTTGGTGAACTTTGTTTTACAATTATTTTCTAGGACTTATCTCGTACATACAATATATATATATATATATATATATATATATATATATATATATATATATATATATATATATATATATATATATATATTATATATATATACTGTTTTCTACTTCCCCAGGCGATCAAGGCGCCTTTTCCAGTGCTGGTGGTGGACAGGGAAGGCTATCAGCTACACATCAATGGGGATCCAATTCTTATCAAAACAATTGGAAAATTTAGCATTTCCTTTGAGGCCTATTTCTATGCTTATTGGGCATTTGGAATCGAATATCCCCAAGAACTTCAGAAAACAATGCTATTTATTGAGAAGCATATTTTCAACTTGCAATCTAAGATTCCCAGGTGGGTGGCGTCATGGGGGAAAAAAAACTTGGCGTCTCGTAAGTTAGGCATTGCTTCAGTTAGGTTAGGTTAGGTTGTAATAAAATACTGTATTCCATAAACTACTGGTTTTCCTTTACCTTTCTTTTGTTCTTTATGCATGTTTCCATTTTGGCATTTTCAATAGTATTAATATAATACTGGATAACCAAGTGGGTTTGAAAGGATATATGAAAGATATAGATATGGGCTGTGAATTGACCTTAAAAAATTTTTAAGCCAAAACGTAGTTTATTTTACCCATATTAGAATGGGTAAGTGAAAGGGTTAAATTTAGGATGTAACTTCACCATGTGGAAAGAGGACAAAACGTCATCTAATTTACCCATACTAGAAAGGGGTAAATTACGGCTGTAAGTTCCCCTTTTAGAAAAAGGGTAAAACATAGTCTACTTTACCCTTTTGGAAAAGGGTAAATTGCGATATATTTTACCCTTAACAGGCTAAGCTATTTGGTACACTAAATTTACCCTTTTCTTACCCAGTTTCCTACAGTGCACGCCTGCTGGCCTCTAGGCGTGGCTCAAAGCCCTCGCCCAGGGGGCTATGGGAGTGGGGCTAGAAATTGGTTTACCCAACTGGGCCACACTCTACGCCAGAGCGGACGGTAAGAGGAAGAGGTGGCTCGCGGACAGCATAACTACCTTTGAGGTTGGAACTGTAAAAATTAAAGCGCTCGGGCCAGTGGCTAGCGCATCTGGCTACGAATCCGTGGGCCCGAGTTCGATCCCGGACGAGGATGGCGCGGACCCCACCCAGGTTTTCATCCTTCACTGGTCGATAAATGGGTACCTAGGGCAACCTAGGGAAGGTAAACTGTGGAAATCCGGATTTCATGCTGGCTCCATGTCCCGGGGTAAGGGACTATTCCACCACAGGCTCAAAGGCCAAGGAGACGGGAGATGAGCGCCCGCAGCTGCGCGCTGATTCAGCGTAAGCCCCCCCCTTTACTTTTTTTTACCTGGAGGTGGGTCCGGCCGTGGGCCATGCCGTGCCAAGGAGGGGCCTCGCCGCCCTGATAAAGGACCTAGGGTCCGTGCAGAAGGCTCCCCTCAAACCCCAACAGAAGTTGTGTGCGGTAAAAAATGTAGCAATACTCAAGCACCTATACACCAGTGTGCTTAGGAAAACTACAAAGGGCATTCTATAACGAATGGACTGTGAGGTATGAAAGTTAATCAAAAAGGCTTCACAACTGAATAAGAACACCCCCCAATGCAGGCATCTACACCCAAACCTGCGAGGGAGGATTGTAGGTGCCCCACCTCACAATCCTGATTCTGCCCTGAAAAGGGGAGCCTTAGAAAGGCTCTGCAAGAGCCATAACAGGGTTGCGAGGCATTACTTCTAACCCCCTCATTGTCAGCAAAGGAGCTCCGTGAGCTGGCGGAGCACATATGACTCACAAACAATAGCTATATACCTACGCAGCCTGCCGTGGCCTCTTTGAGGCAGTTGGGTCTCCCCCAACTCATGGGTGGGTGGTGAGGGAACCCTCCTCATGAGAGGCACGGCCTATGTTTAAATGCCATAAGACAGGGGTGATGGACATTAACTTAACCCTGAAACACTGCAGCGGGGAGCGAGAATACCCCGCGCGCCAACAAATTTTGAAAATTGTTTTACTGGATCTCTAACGGCTATATCCGGAGCAGTACCGTTTTCTCTTCAGTGTATCACGGTCGCTGAAAGAGTTAAGACTGTCATGTTTCCCTCCTGCCTGTGAAGCGAGACAGGCACTTGTTGGGTGTAGTCTTCGTAGTCTTGGTAACTGGGAATGGCAGACGATACTTTTTAAAATATTTCTATGAAATGCGCAATGAAATAAGCGTTTTACCATCTCTATTGATAACTGATACATTGAACAATGTTCATGGTGCAGATATATTTCATTGTAGTGACCATGGAACACAAAAAATAATTTCATAGTAAATTTGATTTTTCTTGACATGCAGTTTTAGCATCCAGGGGCCGTATCCACGAAAACTGTCTGAGGCCGACGCTGGCTAAGTACAAAATCGCACTTAGCTTATGGACGACGATTTAGGGCCGACGGGAGCCGTCGTGTTTAGTGCAGCTCAGCGAGCGCGCTCAGGACCAACCTGAGCGCGCTGGAACGCATCGCTTACCAAATGTCGACATGAATTATATTAAATGAAACATTGTTATACTACATTTTTTGTTTTTTATTTGTATTAATTCACAATACAACTGCTACTTAAGTAACATTAAGCAGATGAAAACACTTAAGAAAAAAGAAGAAATGTATTCCTGTTGGCAACGAGCAAACACTCCTCGTCTCACAGCGCTACATTTGAAACCCAG
Organism: Callinectes sapidus; assembly: GCA_020233015.1. Lineage (NCBI taxonomy): Eukaryota > Metazoa > Arthropoda > Malacostraca > Decapoda > Portunidae > Callinectes > Callinectes sapidus. The sequence continues at coordinate 4,047,867 of CM035216.1, read as the reverse complement.
CGCTACATTTGAAACAGCAAGCTATCATCTTTCCTCCCTAACTATACCAGGTAAGGCTTGAAGGTATAAAAAAAACATTGCTTATTAGTACTTTAATGGGTATTGGTGGGAAAAGCTGTCAGTTTAACACATTAAAAAGGACTTAACCAGTGGGAAATTTGCACTACTCTGAGGCACTTTTCTTCACTCCTTGGGAAACTACTCATTTAGTATTTATAATAAATTATAACGTTTTTCCATAGGCCTCTCCCCTAAGGTCAACAAAAAACACACGATGAAAAACATCAGTGGGTTCTCAATAGGTTTAAGTAGGTTAGGGTGTTAACATAGGTTTGGTTTTATTGCAATGTTGCAGCCCCTGCAAGCCCAGCCCCTCAACCTCCCATTGTTGTAGCTTAGAATTTATACTTATTTATTTGTCATCCATACTTAAGGTTGACGATGATGGTAAATTTTGCTGCTTATTGAAAAGGTGGTTGGAAGAAATAAACAAAAACTTAGTTCCATTCATAAAACCACACTTTCATTCATGGTGAGAAACTATTATATTCTTTTCTTGAAAGAAGCTTGACATATTAACTCCTATAGCCCATAAAAAGAAAACATAACTTTCTATAAAGCAAGAAAAAATATGAAGGAAAAGCAAGTGTCATTACTTTACCAAACTTCTAATACATCATTTTTTCTAGAATAAAGGATTAAGACATGAATTTCAAATTTAACTAACCTAATTTATTAACTCAGTGAATTTAGTTTGGGCAAAATGACTTGGTGCCATTTTAATTACATTTATTTCACTCATTGCAGCTAACAATGGATACCACTGCTCCACCTAAACGTTTAAAGAAGGCAAATTGGGATCAAGAGGAGACCTTGAGCCTGGCACAAATGTACCAGGAGCACTCGCAACAACTCCGAGGAAGTTTCAACAAGCAAAGAATTTCTAATAAAAAAAAAAAAAAAAAAAAAAAAAAAACATCAGATTTGGAATTACATGGCTCAAAGCCTCAATAAAATTTTTGACAATAACAGAACCTTGAGCGAGGTAAAAAAAAAGGTGGTTCGCCATCAGTTCTCGCTCGAGACAAAACATCCAGAGATTCCGGGAGGCCCAGAGGAGAACTGGTGAGTTCATTTTCTCATTTTCATGTAAGTGGTTCTTTGAAAGTAATATACACAAAACAGACTAAATTTAAACTGATACACCTGCAGATAAGCAGGGTTTACAGGAGTGCATTTTTTTCTCTCACACTCCTTTTCAATTTAACTTATTACAAGACTTGAGATGTTCCTCACAACCTAAAGATTTTCAAAACATACCCTAAGCAGTGCAACCTTTTATGTTCAGACGAGTGCAATTTATATGACTATGTGTGCATTCTTTTTTCTTTAGGTGGTGGCCCTCCTCCTCCTCCACTGGATGTTTTGGATGAGATCATAAGCTCTATCCTGGGGCCAGACAGCAAATGTGTCTTGGGAGAGGAAGATGCAGTTGACTTAATGGATGTCCAGCGTGCTGATATGTGTGTATCTACTTGTTTCCTGTTTTACTATTATATAATTTAAGCCTTCCTTTACTAGCATATTCTTAAACGGACTCCACTCCACCTCAACATCACCTAATTCCTTGTCTCTTCCCTCCACTCTACTCAAACTCTGTAACTCAACTACATCATTACTACTCTCTCTTGCTTTCAGAACTTCTCTCACTCACTCACTCCCTGCCTAGTTCCTCCCTCTTCCTATTTTCTTATATAATATACTTATGCTTACTTTATGAAGTCCCTGCAAGTTTCAGAGAAATAGCAAATATGGGTATAATATTATTCCTCTATTAATAATACTGCTTAATGTCATAAGGCTACATTCAGTGAAAGGAAAGAAAAACAGCAGTCTGTAAGCTGTTTACCATTCATTAACTGCAAATTTTTTTACACAAGGTACCAGTTAAGGGCACCACATTGATTATAACTTTTGCTTACTTTATTGGTCAGTTAAAGTTTTATAAAAATAACATATATGGGTAAAATATTACTTCTGCATTGAGAAGTTTTATAAAAATAACATATATGGGTAAAATATTACTTCTGTATTGAGAATAATACTCTTTTGTCATTAAAGCACCATTCAGTGAAGAGAGAAATTTCAGTTTGTCAGCTGTTTAAAATTCACTAATAGCAGTCCTTTCTAAAAGCAAAAGCTAGCAAAGGGTGAAGATAAGCCGTCTCCTCCAAGTTTCTACACCTATGTAATAATTTGGTCCCTTGCTTGCAGTGACACCATGACCAGTGCACCCGCCATCAGTGTCGGTGCATCAGCTGCAGCAGAAGAGATCTTCATCTGCGAAGGTCTCACTGCTGCAGCTGATCCTGTCCAGCAGGAAGCTGCAACTGCTGCTGGACCACAGGAGTCTGCTGCCGGACCACAGGTGTCTGCTGCCCGGGCACAGGAGTCTGCTGCCCGGGCCTTTGAGTCTGCTATTCGGGCCTTTGAGGCCAACATGCAAGTAAAAACCCAGTACTACAAAAAATTATTGCAAAAATAAAGCAAAGAAGTAAATACTACTTGTATCATTTTCATTATAAACTAATTTCCCATAAGCATTAACATTTCTTTGGCTATTGTTACTGATTTATCTAACACGGTTCATCACTAATTTTCAATAGCTTTAATGTAATTAGGCTTTTCTGTTTTATAGTATGTCTAGATTTGAAACAAATTATGAGAATGTCGTCAGAGATTGTAGTAAGTTAGAAGAGTGGAGATGATGCTAAAGGCGGTATGTATATATTAATAGATATATTGTGGTAACAAACATTACCAAGGTGGGTACAGGAAGCCTTGTTGCAAACATTCCATCAGTCGTCATTGCTGAAAAGAGATATAAAAAAAAAAAAATATATATATATATATCAGAAAAATACATAAAAAGAAATATAATATCAGAGATATTTAAGAAAATGTTATGGGCTTCTTTGTTTTCATTGTTTTTGTTGCCCTTGGCCAGCTTCCCCCTCTTAACTAAATTAAACTCAGAGAAATATATAAAATCAGCAATTATAAAATAGATCAAATATAACACAATCAGTCTAATTTGTCTACGCCCCCCCAAATTATTTGTTTATAATCGTAATGCATAACATGTCTTGCTGGGATTCAACTTACTTGAAATGCAAGTTGCAGAATGCATCCCGGTATGCACGACCCTCATTCCGGTGACCACCGGCTGCATTGGCAGGCTCTTGTACGGCATCATTTTGTTGCAACGGCACCGCAGCTTCAGCCACTGCACCCATGGGTTGGTCTTCATCCAGAAGAGGAATATCCCGCTCTTTGCAAATGTTGTGAAGCATTCCACATACTTGTACAATCTTGCAGACCTTGAGAGGCGGACTCACTCGAACTTCGCCATGCAGAATGTGAAATCGCCGTTTGAGTTGCCCTATTCCTCGTTCGACAACACTGCGTGTCCTCTTGTGAGCCCTAAAAAATAACCATTGAATAATGTATTAACGCTTCTGTCTTGGTGTGCTAGTGGTCATCTGCTTTAGTTTTTTGGTCTATACTTTCATAATCATAATCATAACTGAATACTAACCTAACCAACCCAAACTAAATCAAACCTAACCTAACCATACATAAAGTCACATTGAAAAGCACGAAAGGAAATATACTTTAGAAACTTACTGACAGGCTTCTTTTATAAATAGCTCCATATGTTGATAGGATTTAAAATTGTCAAAAGTTGCTATACTTGACAGATTAAAAATATCTAACTCATTAGTACTGTAAGCTAAACATAACTTATTAAAATTTATGAGCACAATATTTAATAAGATACTTATCTTACTGAGCCCAATCTAACCTGACCTAACCTAACCAAAGTTAACTCATGTGCACATCTAATCATAAGATGGATACTTACCTTACTGAACCAAATACTAACCTAACCTACCCAAACGCAACCAAAGCTAACCAAACTAAATGTCACAATGAAAAACCCACAAAAGAAAATAAACTAGAAACTAAATAATATTACTAATAATAATAACATTGTATTTACCTATTATATCGTGGACGCAGATATGGTGTGAGAAGCCAAGTCTTGGAGGGATACCCACTGTCTCCAAGTGACTTTCTGCTGGGACATATCCTTCCTCAAACAATCTTGACAATCCACTGCTGTTTAGAATACGTGCATGATGCACTGACCCTGGCCACTTTGCAAGGATGTCCAAAATTCGATAACTGGCATCGAATACTATTTGCACATTAATGCTGTGAAATCCCTTGCGATTCACATACACTTCTTCCTGCTCCTTCGGTGCCACAATTCTTATATGAGTTCCATCAATGACACCTATGATGTTAGGGAAATTGGCAATGGGCAAGAAATCTTTATTTCTCTCAGCTGCGTCTGTAATGACAGGAAAGTATACAAATCTCTTGAGGACATCGGGATCTGTGAGGGCATCTATGGTTTGTGTGATGGTTCTGCTGATGCTGGACTGGGAGGGGCCAAGGTCATCACTGCTACACTGTTGCATTTTCCCAGTGGCAAGATAGCGCAATGTTATGATAACCTTCATCTCTGGGGTGAGCGGGTTTGACCGACTGGTCTCACTGCACAGGGCTTCCCTCACAAGATCGGTAACATATATGATACCTTCCCGGTCAAATCTGTACCTCTTTATGAGCTCAGCATCACTCAGCTCATTTAACACATCCCTTCTACGGTGATTTCTTCTTGGTTGGTGTGGGGGATGCTCTTGTGGCGCAGCCATGTTGATTGATTGTTTACATTCAGCTCCGTCGGTCCCAGCGCGGCTAAAACAGGGTACACCCACTTTTAGCGCTATGGACGTCGTAAGGCCGACGGGAGGCAAGTTAGGGGCGACGGCGGCCACCATTGTTTGTTAAGGCCGACGCCGTCGGTCTTAGCAGCTTCGTGGATACGGCCCGAGCAAATTAGGTTGTTTTTTTATGCCATTATAAACATTGCATGTGTAAATGCATATGTAATAAACAGTCACATGTGTCAAGAAAAAAGGGAGAGTATTCCACCAAGAAGGATCCTCTTGCAAGATGTTGCACTTGAGCTGATCCATCTTTTGCTACAGAAAGATACATCACGAATGGTATGCACCTGGATACACAGTTCTTTATTAGAAGCATCTTCAAGACAGGTCACGGTGAACCTGTGGCAGCAGCCAGTGCTCCTTCTAAGCCTTCCACATGCGTAATCTGTCCTCGCAAGAAGGATGTAAAAATAAACTGTGCTGCATCTCATGTAAGAAAACAATTTGTGCTAAACATCTGCAACAAGTATGCAATGATTGCCTCAATGGATGTTTTGTGCCATAAGCGAAACCTAGTGCCAGTGCCTTGAAATAGTAAAAAGAATCTCTTAATTGAGGCGCCCCGTGCCAGAGGGGCGTAACCCACCAACATACAGATTTTGAGTTAGTACCGGATTCGGCCAGCAGAGAGGTGTAGAAAGCACACAGTTGTTGCCAGGCAAAATCACTCCATATGGCCTCAGCACTAAGCCCTGTAATCGAGTGTTTTCACACGCCAACTATATATCAACTCCGTCTTACCGAGCCAGATGGGCGTAATGCTCAGCCAATGGCAGCGCGCTGCTGCTACACTCCCCCCGCCCCAGCCAATCACCGGGCGGCGTTCAAGGTTACACCACCATACTATCCCCATGTCCCGCTTTTTAAATACTCTTTAATACTTAAAATATGATTAAATTTAACTTTCAAAAATTCATTAAAAATTGGGATTTGCATAAAAATTAATAAAACTTTTACATAGTACTTACATTACGGACTTGTTTTTGTACACTCGCTATAAATAATTATAAATATTTATTGTGCTACCTAAAATAGGTTCCGCAAACAAAGAAAAAACAAACCAAAAAAGGGAAAACAAATTCAAATATGGTTAAAATAATAGATATTGACCGTCTCATTATTTTGATATATTATACTAATGAATTACTGTGTTTACGTTTACGATAAGTATTCAACTTTAAACGCATATATGTAAAAAAAATAATGTCTGTTGTTGCTGGAGATATTCTACGCCAAACTCGACTCTGTACTGGACCAGTGTCCCCGTCGTGATGCACTCATTGTCCTGGGCGACTTTAATGCTGTCACTGGCACCGAAAGGGCTGGCTATAAAATATGTGTTGGTCCCCATAGTTCTGGTACCAGGAATGACAACAGCTCCTTCCTTCTGAATTTTGCTAGATCCAGAAGGCTCAGAATTGCGGGTTCCTGGTATCAGAGACCAACGCTGCACCGCTGGACCTGGTATAGCAATGCCGGAGGGGTAGCGAAGGAGATCGATCATATCCTTGTCAGTACTCATTGGAGGATCCTCCAGAACTGCAGGGTTTTTCGGAGTGCCGAGTTCTATGCGACCGATCACAGGCTTCTTGTTGCTTCACTCAAGCTTCATATCAAGTCCAGAAAGCCTCTAGGACGCAACCACACTGTGTTTCATCTTGAGAAGCTGAAGGACTTGACATGTGCACAAGAGTATGCAGTGACAGTCTCCAATCGGTTTGGAGTGTCGACACCCTTGAGGACCCTGAAGAGCTATGGGATACCTTCAAACATGAGACTCTTGAGGCTGCCAAGGAATGCATTGGGGAGCGCCCGAGGTCACGGAGTGGCTTTACCTCGGTAGAGACGCTGGAAAGTATTGAGGAGAGTCGCGCTGCCAGACTTGCTGGGAACCATGACCAGTACAGGGCGCTGTCACGTAGGACTAGAACTCTTCTGAGAAGAGACAAGGAGAGGTACGTCAGGGGTCTCGCTGAGGATGTCGAGTGTCATTTAAATGCTAATGACCTCAGACCTGCCTATCGAGCTCTGAAAAAACTCCGCTCCACGTCTACTTCTCAGGTGAGTGCTATCCGAACAGCAGATGGTTGACTCGTATCGGACGCAGATGGGCAGATGGCTCGTTGGGCCGAGTACTTTGAGCAGCTGTTCACGGCGAATCCTCCAAGCGGACAGCTCCGGACTGCAGGATTGCAGATCTGGAAGCTAATCCACCCATTAACGAAACTGCACCCTCCATTGGCGATATCAAAGAGGCTGTGGCAAAGTTGAGGGGTGGAAAGGCAGCTGGCATCTGCAACATCAGCGCAGAGCTGCTCAAAGCTGGGGCTGAAGCCATGATCCGTGGGTTGCATGCTGTCTTGACTGCTGTATGGCATTCAGATACCATTCCCCCTGACTGGAAGAAGGGGTTGGTCGTCCCTATCTGGAAGGGGAAAGAGGACCGTCAAGACTGCAGCAGCTACCGTGGAATAACGCTGCTCAGCGTACCAGGCAAGGTGCTTGCCCATTTGCTGCTGATCCGCACTCACCTGCTGAAGCATCAGAGACCTGAACAGTCAGGGTTCACGCCCGGTAAGTCAACAACTGACCGTATCCTAGCGCTTCGCGTACTGGTGGAGCGCCGACGTGAGTTTCGACAGGGAATGCTTGCAGCCTATGTCGATCTCAAGAAGGCGTTTAACTCGGTGCATCGAAAGACACTCTGGGATCTTCTGCGTCTCCGTGGGATTCCTGCAAGGATTATTAGTCTATTAACTGGCCTGTACTCCAGGGACTGTAAGTGCTGTGAATTGTGGAGGAGGCGTGTCCAGCTTCTTCCCTGTGAATACAGGTGTTAGGCAGGGCTGTGTGCTTCCTCCATCACTTTTCAACACATGCATGGATTGGGTACTAGGCAGAGTTGTGGAACAAAGTCATTGCGGAGTATCTGTCGGCAACACCAAGATTACAGATCTTGTTTTTGCTGATGATGCAGCAATATTCGCTGAGTCACTGGAGGTTCTGGTAATGGCTCTAGAGGCACTGCACGAGGAGGTGAAGCCCTTGGGACTTAAGGTTTCCTGGTCCAAGACCAAGGTCCAGGTGTTTGGAGGCATGCTGGATGAAACAGTACAGTCTGTCCATGCGTGTGGCGAGGACATTGAGATCTTGAAAAATTTCACATACCTTGGTAGTGTAGTACATAACGATGGTGGGTCGAGCCAAGAAGTCACACGGCGGATTGGCCTGGCCCACGGCGTTATGGATTCGCTCAACACGAGTATTTGGCGTTGTCGATACCTGTGCAGACGGACAAAGATTCGGATGTTCAAGTCGCTGGTGATCCCTGTCTTACTCTATGGTTGTGAGACATGGACACTGAACACCGACCTGAAGAGGCGAATTGATGTCTTTGGTACTAGATGCCTTCGCAGGATCATGGGATACCGCTGGTATGACTTTGTGTCAAATCAGCGATTGTTCCACGAGACCGATTCGAGGCCTATTACTAGCATAGTCCGTCAGCGCCAACTGCGGCTATATGGGCATGTGGCGCGATACCCGGAAGCCGACCCTGCTTGTCGGGTTGTTTCCGTAAGGGACAACCCAACGTGGAGGAGGCCTAGGGACGCCCACAGAACTCTTGGCTGCGGCAAGTCGATGCCTCCTGCTGGGAGTAACTCGGTATAGGAAGGGGGCCTGCATGGAGACTCGCGAGGCGTGACTGCCAGGAGTGTCACCGTAGGGTAGGCGAGGCAACGCGCCCCCCGGCGTATGCAGCCTATGATTGATTGATCTCAAAATACACAAACTAAGGGTTACGCCCCTCTGGCACGGGGCGCCTCAACTTATTGAATGGATGACCTGTTTGGTGTTAGGTACGTCAGTCAGGCAAAAGAAAGGTATTTAGGTAATTTTGTGTGAATGAACTGAAATTTTCCCTCCCCCAAAAAAGGGTGATTTTCATTTATCTTTTACTGATGTTTAGACCGATTTACAACATGTAACGGCCTCAGGAGTTGAGAATATCGGTTTATTTTGCCAAAATATTGTGCCAAAGCAAGATTTTAAAGGATATATTTTTGGAATTTACTTTTTAAAGAGCACATTATATTTTATATAGTAATTTGGATGATTTTATTAGTTTCATTAAAGTTTACTGAGGTAGAGTTTGTGGAAATGATTGTATAGATGGGCTATTTATGAACCTCACCCACCAGATGGCTCTACAAGTTAAGCGATAACCGAGCCAAAAATGACTTTATCCTTACCGTGATTTACCTACGGTTATAAAAGCAGTTAACACATAAAGTAACTTCATGCACGAGTTGGGTAATGAAAAAAGCTTTGCAAGAAAAACATAGCAGAAGATAAAACATTTCTCTCCTTAATGTATTTTCCTGACATGTGAAGCCAAAGTTGACAAACTGGCACTCTCAACTCACCTTTTTGGCGTTTATTAGCAATGAAAATGCAAGATCAGCACTTTCAGGCCTCTCTAGATATTTGATTCACATTAGAGTATGGAAATTAAATATAGGGTTTAAGTGTCAACTTCTCTTTTGGCGGATATTTAATGTTAATAATATTGAGTAGTTCAACAGCGGATATCCGAGCTCAGAGACCGTCAGTCATCTGAGATCAGATACGACTCATATTTGTTTTGATTTCATCCGAGGAGGACCTCATCACGGCACTGTCTGCTGTCATTCCCACAGATCATGCTTCATGAAGGGCGTAAGCTGTGATTTTGGTAAAAAAAAATCGATATTTGGAAACTCCGCTGGTAGACTCGGCTGGTATCGCCTCACCCCGCGCTACCAGTTACCGGACGCATAACGCGTCCCTTTTCAGGTAACAGCGGGTTTAAATGGCTAGAAATTAGCTGGCCCTTATTTTTTTATTTAGCGGCAGCACGGCCATCTTCCCTCCTTGTGGAGCTACCCAGTGCGATCGATAGAGTGGTGGGGAGTGCACGTGCGTCACTTTTCACCGCGCTATCTTGTATTTTGGTATTTTTATAGTATATTTCACTAATCCAGAACTGAAACATGCCTCGTGTGAGTGCAAAGAGGAAGGCTTTTAGTGAGTGCTCGTGAGGCCATGAAAAAGGTGGATACATGACAAAGACTCGCCCCACGTGGAGCAACAACAGGTGGCGGAGCAGCTTCCTGCCTCAGCCTCAACTCGCACTTCCTTCCTGGAACCTCCCACCCAAAGTGCAGCAAGCTTTAGCCATAGCTTGATACCACAACAGTATCGAGAGGCGCAAGAAGTAAGTGAAAATAGTGCAATGTACACTATTTCTCATCAGAGATTATCAGAACTTAATTTGGTGAGTTGTGGTGAGTGTGGCACCAAAAGCACTTGGGAAATCACCCCTTCCTACTTTGACTGCACAATCAATCTAAGATGTGATAGCTGCCAAAATATTCTGCTCCATTCTGAACCTGAAAATTCCAAAAATACTAACTACTCATAGCAAAGGAAATGTTATGCACGTATACCATTCATTATGTGAAGGGTATGGAATGGCGGGACTCTCACGATTCTCAACTGGAATGGGTACAAAAGAAATGTCCACATTTACCTATTCAAAGTATGCAGAATACATAATTATGCAATGGAATGGGTGAGTATTATAATGAACAACAACTTCTGGCAAAGACTTGTGTTGAAAAATTATATGAAAAAGAAGGAACTGGAAGACACTGGTAGAATTTTAATTATTGATGTAAGTTTTGATGGTACATGGCTTACGAGGGGCCACAAATCTCACATTGGTGCTGCATTTATTATAGAAATACCCTCAGGATTGGCACTGGACTTTGAAGTCTTGAGCAACTATTGCAGGCTTTGTTCAATAAACAAGAAGAAAAAAGATAAGAGTTTCGAGGAATGGCAGAAAACTCACACAGGAAAGTGCCACCTGAACTTCTCAGGGCTCTCTGGTGCCATGGAGGCAGAAGGAGCAGTTAGAATGTGGAGGAGTGAAGATAAAGGGTTTCAGATATGTAACTTTCCTTGGGGATGGTGACTAGCTCTTATAAAGCTGTTACGAGTATGAACGATGGAAATGGGGCTTATGAGAACAATACGGTAAAGGGGGAATGTATTAACCACGTTAAAAAAAAATAATGGGAACGACGCTAGGGAAGCTCAAAGACGAACTGAAGGAGGAGAAAACAACCAAAACTGATAAAATAATAAAACGAAGATTGGTTGGAGGGAAACACCAGCTAACTGACAAACAAATTGATGCATACCAAAGTTACTTTGGCAAGGCAATAAGAGACAGTGTGGGCACCAATGTCATCACAATGAAACTTAAAATCATGTCAGGATTCTGGCACTCAATATCAAGAGATAGAGATGAGAATCACCACCACATACACTGTGATTCCTCATGGTGTATATTCAAAAAAAGCAGAAGAAAACAAACCACTCCCTTCTCATGACAACATGAAAAATTACCTCAGACTAGATAAGAAATATGAGAATAGAGTCAGACATATTTCAAGAACTCTCTAGTCCTGCACTTTTGGAAAGATGCCTGCGAGGTGGAAGCCAGAATAGAAATGAAAGCCTCCACTCTAAACTCTGGCTCCACCAAAGCAAGAATAAGTTTGCTGGCCTGAAAAGAATGAGATTTGTGACGAAGCTAACAATTATAGACCATAACTTTGGCTTCTTTGCAAACAAGTTTTTGCAATTCCTAGATATTGCAGTCACCTGAGAGCATCTTAGCAAAAGAGGATGGACAAAAGAAAGAGGACACCAAGAAGGCCTGTAAAGAAAAGAAAAATGACCAAGCCTGGACCAGACTACCAGCCTGGTGGGTTTTGAAACTTCCTGGCAACAATGAGGTGGGTATGCTCCACTGAAACCCTTTATAATATGTTATGTTATATACATAAATAACAGGTGACCTTCGAGTTACACTTAAGTATTGTGCTTCGAGCAGTACTTAAGTGTAAGTCATCTGCCGTGTATGAAAAAGCAATCATGGCAAATCTTGAAATCGTAAAAATATTATTATTTCAACAAAAAACAACAAAAATGAAAGAATTATGTTATACATATCCAGAACTACTATTATTAATTTTATATCGCTAATTTGTCTCATTAAATACGAATTCGAAAAATTATTAATTTGCCGGCGTTTCAATTATTTTTGGCGTCACGTTAACGCTGTGTGTTTATCTTTCACACCGTATCTTGCCCAGCCTTCAGTATGGAGACCGCTAGGAGCACCCAGAGGACCCAAAACTGGAGTAAGGACGAAGTCCTTCTCCTGTTGCAGCTAATGAAGGAGAGGAAGGAGGTAATTAAGGAGAAATTCAGTCACACGCTTACCTTACAACACAAGAGAAGCTTGGCGGCAGATTACTGAGGCCCTTAATGCCGCTTTCCCCGTGTGTGAACGCCACAGGGAATAAGTTGAAAGAAGTGGCAAAACCTTCTCTGCAAAGGGAAGAAGGATATATCGGCCAGAAGAAGGCTGTACACCCAAACAGGTTCGTGTTTATGTACTGTGCACAGATTAACCAAAATCAGTAAGCTTTCATCAGTAAAGTATTAATGATAATGATTCTACACTCAATAGTTACATAAAATGGGTGTGGAAATTTTCATTACCTATTCACATATTACTATACTGTTAGGTACTGTGTAGCCTAGCATAAGCTGTGTTATGGTTTTGTTAGCAAAGAAAAATCAAGTTAAAGATTTTTACATATGAATAGTATTGAAACCATTACCCAAAATAATTTCAGTTATTTTATAATTATATCTTATTTTTATGGAATAATATTGTAATGGTAACCACAATCTCAAGATTAGTTATTTAGCATTTTGTGATTAGGTTGCAGTAATATAGTAATATACTTATAATAATTAGTTACTAAATATTAGGCATGATTAGTATACATTTTTATCTTCACTACCCCAGGGAGTGGCTTCGACGATCCTGTCACAGACGGGATCGAAGAAATCCTGGGCAAGGAAGGACCTGGATGGATGCCGTAGTGCTGGTGTGACAGACACCTTTGAAAATGGTGAAGCAGCAGCAGCAATTTCCTCCGAGTATTTTTTTTTTTTTTTTTTTTTTTTTTTTTTAGCTAAAGAACAGTGGAGCTTGTAATGTTTCCTATATTTACTGCAGTCCTAGAATGAAGCTCTCCTTTATACCGTAATTTTTGGTTGTTATTTTATTTATTTTTTTTTTCTTTTTTACGGGAATATGGGTAGCCAAGACCATGTAACCCAGTTATTTCTCTAAAATATTATTCTTAAGTAGGTGTAGTCATTATCATCTCATTTTGTTATTTTTTTCTAGTTATTAAGAGCCCTGTGAGTATCTTCAACAATTGGCGGCTTATAATGTTTCCTTTATCATGAAACATACTCCTTCAGGGTGGATGTTGTTTCGTGGTGATGCTTAATAACCAATTTACATTAATTTGTCTGAGTACATCACAGGGTCAGTATCTAATACATAACAGGAGTTTCTTGTATAAATCAAAATAAAATTTCTTTACAGGCCTAAAGACATGGTAATTCTGGTCGAAGAATTGCCATCACTATCAGCCAGCACCATGCCAGCAGCAGCAGCAGGTGCCATGGGAGAACCAATGGGTGTGGGTCCACCAGTCATCCCTCAGTTCCATCCCAGGATGCCTTTGCTGGCTTTGCTGGCATCTTCAGTGGAGCAGCTGACCCACAATCAGCAGCTCTTATTGAAGAAATGAAGAGGGCTGCTAAAGCACAAGCAGCTGCTGCTGCTGCACAAGAGAGTGCGTGGAGAGACATTGCAGCCTATAGAAGTATAACAAATAATAAATAAATAATAAATTTAAGGTATTACTCATGAATTTTAATTGCCTGAAACATGTCCATTATTTATGTCTCTAATTTATTAAAGAACTGCAAATAACCTTGTTTAAGTGATACATTTGGAGTACTTATAGAAATGGCAGAAAGGAATAACCTTTAATGTTGTTAATGCAGATGAGAAAAGATATTAACTTGATATATAAAGGAGACAAGTTATGAAAGAGATATGTAAGCCACATCAACAATAAAATTATATATAGTCAAATGAAAATAAAAGTGACAAAGATAAGTACAGTAGCGAGAAAAGGGAGTGGTGGTCAGACTACAATGGTGTATGTGGGTAGAGAGGTAAGTCACATAACATAGTACATAGACTGGCCTGAGTAATAAAAAAAACACATACAATACATAACCTTATTAATACTAAACACTAAAAGTACTAAAACACAAAGATGCTACAGAATTGGTGAAGAAATAATTAATTCCAGGCAAAGCAGATAAACTTAAGGGGGGATTCTTAGACAGAAAAATCTCAGATAAAAATAAAATAAATAAATAAAAATGACAGAATCCCCCATTAAAACACTATCCAATGGTGACAAAATAGGAATAACCCAACAATTGGCAAGGTAAGTGATAGCATGTGATGTGCACTACTCAAGACTAAAGGGGCCCTCACACGATCAATTTTTTCGTCAATTAATTGATATCAATTTATTGACGTCAATGAATTGATGGAAATCACTGTGCCCTCACACGGTCAATGATTTTACTTCAATTTTCAGTTTGATTCATAATTTCGAGATGAAAGCATCTGTGGCACTTGGAGTAGTGCTTGCTCTGGACACTCCAAAGCGAAAGAAGTGGGTAAAGAAATGGTATCTCTGTTGAAGGGAACATGGACATACAAGATTGCTGAGGGAATTAAGGGACGACGAGCCAGAGGATTACAGGAATTTCCTCAGAATGGACGCCGAATCTTACGACGAACTTCTAAATTTAGTGATGCCAATGATAGTCAAACAAAATATTACCATGCGAGAAGCCATTTCTCCAAATGCGCGTCTCAGTATGACATTGCGCTTTTTAGCCACTGGAAATTCTTTTGAAGATATGAAATTCCTCACCAGAACTTCTCCACAAACTATCAGTCTGATTGTTTTTGAAACCTGCCGAGCCATCACAAGATGTCTTCAAGAACAGCAAATCATCAAGGTAAGAGTATACAATTCAAACACTTTATATTCAAAAACTGTGTATTCAAATAAAGGGGCAACTTTGCATACTAAAAGTAACGTACAAATTAAACGAACATTTTTGCAAAAGTTATTGAGTGATAACTTCAATGCATTTATATACATTTACATTTCTCTTCGAGAATTAATAATCAAAATAATCGAAACAAGGATAATAATAATCAAAATAATCGAAACAAGGATTTCCATTCATTATTTAAGTTTCCTAGGACACAAAATCCCGTAACGGGTTTACGCTTTAATTTGTAAAATTTGAAAAATAATGTACAAGTGGGTTTGCCTCCATAAAATTAGTTTCATTTGCGTCTTGAACGTTGGACTGAAATCCACGAGAGGTGTCCATGTGTGAAGGATAGCTGTGAGTACTGTGCATGCTGTTGGGTATACTAGTCCTAGATAAAGTATCTGCATATGAGGGAAGGCTGTGAGGCGTAGATGAATTAGTCTGATTAATTGTAAATGAATTTCGGCTGAGGTTGCCGCAACGAGCTTCGAATAACACGTCATCGATTGCTTTTTTAGCAAAGAGCTGCTGCATAGGATCCATTTTGCGTAGTTGGTTGGCCCACGCTTTACCTTGGATGTCGTGTTCGTCTTCCAACGATTCTTTAAGAAGGCTATTTGTTGCGAGTGTTATAAGCTCGTTCTTTTTCGCTTCCTCCCTGCGTCTCTTCGTAGCTGCTCCCTTCCCGGTCAATAGTACTGACCCATCTGCAGTTAACGAACTGGCTGACTTCTCTTCATTAGGCCTTTCGCTGCACGATTCTGTAGGAACCGCATTAGTAGTAGTCACACCTTGGTCCAGCCCAACTGAACGCTCGTCCTGAAAAATACAGATAACCTTTATTAATTAAGGAAATTAATATAGGCTTAATATTTCAATAAAGGTTTTTTTTTGGAGTATTTTCCTGTAAATTTTGATTGCCAGTAGGTAAATGGCACTAGTCTTACGCTAAATTCAAGTCTTCAGCTAAGCTATTAACTTTAATATGTTTTCTTTTCGTTTCTTGCAGATTCCACGTACTTCTGATGAATGGATAGAGGTCAGCGAAGGTTTTGCAAGAACTTGAAATTTCCCCCATTGCCTAGGCGCTTTGGATGGGAAACATGTGGCCATCAAGAAACCGCCATCGTCTGGTTCGTTTTATTACAACTATAAAAAGTTCTTCAGTATAATTTTGATGGCTCCCGTTGGTCCTGATTACTAGTTCCTCATGGTAGACGTTGGAGTGAACGGTCGAGTATCAGACGGAGGCGTTATTGCTGTGACAGAATTCGGAAGACTCCTTGATGACGGTCATCTGGGACTCCCTAAACCCAAACCCCTTCATGAGAATGGTTACACCTATGCCGTACGTGTTTGTCGGCGACGACGCCTTCGCTTTGAGTGACAATCTTTTAAAACCGTACGGAGGTGGCAACTTGGAGTCCCACCAGAAAATTTTCAACTATAGATTAAGTAGAGCGAGACGCGTGTCTGAAAACGCATTCGGCATTCTAACATCAAGGTTTGGAGTATTTCAAAGGAGCATGCAAGTATCGCCTGAAAAAGCTGTAGTTATCACAACAACATGCTGTTATCTTCACAATTTTCTCCGAAAGAAATCTAGGCGTTACATAGGCCCATTCTCTGTTGACTGGGAAGATTCCAATCATGAGATCCATGCTGGAGAATGGAGGGCATCCCAAGCAGAACTTGAAGGGCTTGGCGCTACAATGAGGCGTAATACCGGAAATACTGCGCGCCTTGTCAGATATGCTTTTCGAGACTATTTTTGTACTCAAGGTCAAGTACCGTGGCAGAACACAGTGTAGCCCTTTGACTGAAGCCTTTCGCTACTGATTTATTTTCTGTCCTCTATTGTTAAATAATTCTGAACTTACCAAACATGCATTGATGGACATAAACATTTTGCACGAAAAACGTTCTATAAAAATACACGGTTTACTTTTTTCACACATTACTTTTGGACATGCATATTCCTACGACGAAATTATTTATTTTTGTACCATTCTACCATAGACTAGGGCTCCGACTATTATGTCAAATTTTATATAAGCATTAAGTGACTGAAATTAACGTGAAAATAATAAGATTAAACTCACAAATGTTACTGGTAGATCTCAACAGTACTGAACACTCAGATCTATCGAATGTGTAGTTAGTAAAATTTAATTTTTGAAGTGGTACTTATAGGGGCCGCAAGTAACAAAAGGATTAGATGTTCTCAATTTTGTAAGCTGTTGAAAACGGAACGATGAATTTATTACTAACAGGTAACTAAATAAAAAACCTCTAACATCAAATTAAGTTGACGTCGAAGATGAAAAATGTATAAAATTTAATAAAACTTACCTGTTCTGTGTCGTTTTCCTTCTGCCCTTCATGACTCTTCTGGCACCATCATGCTACTTGTAGAAGGTGCTGGTGTTTCCTGGTCTCGAAGGAAGAGCATGGCATCAAAATACCACAGTCGCGGCACATGGATATCTTCTGTTCCAGCTCCAGATTTTTCACTCCTTTCCACTTTGCGCAATTCAGCTCGGAAATTCGTGCGAAGGGTATTTATTTTCTTTTTCATTTCTTCCATTGTAGCATTTGGATAATGTTCTTTGTATTTTCCATACAATATTTTATATGCGTCAGCCTTTTTCTCCCGGTCACTGTACTCGTCGGATTTTATTTTCCACAAGGCCGATAAGGATCTATAAATGTCGATTATCTCCATCATCATTTTACGCTCACTTTCTTTCTTCTTTTCAGCCATGATTACGATGACGACTCTTTCACTGCTGCAAGGGAAAACACTAAATTATTGATCAATATATTGACGCTTTGCCCACACACGCTCAATTTTATTGAAGACCCATCAATAAATATCAAAGGAGTTTTGATCTATCAATGAATTGATTCAATGACATTGTTTCAATTATGAAACAAATTGATATCAATGTCCCCCTCACACGGCCAATTTCTCCATCAATTCATTGACGTCAATAAATTGATATCAATTAATTGACGAAAAAATTGATCGTGTGAGGGCCCCTTTAAGAAGCCGTGCTGCCACTATGGGTTTCGTCTTCTGTGGCTGATAGGACATGATATAAACTGTACAGGGAGGCCAAAAACAAGCACTCATAATTGCATTAGTGAACAGCTAATGAAAGGAACAATCTAATTTTTTTTTCTCCATAATTGCTGAGCTCTTCTAAAGAATGATAAAAAAAAACCTTGCCATGCATACATAAAGTATGAAATAATAAAGTATGAAAATAAAGTAAAGGAGGGAACAGAGGGCTATATAATACACTGTGTATTCTAGTTAAATTTCAGAGTAACTCATGTGTGAGGTCTCCAAAATAATGAGTAACTCATGTGTGAGATCTCCAAAATATATTTCCTACTGTTTTTCATGTGACTCATGCTAACATCCATTTGTTGTCTCAGTCTCCCATTAAAGGCATACAACATCATGTTAACAATCTTGAGGGAAAGACTGAAAAATCTTTTTTTTTTTTTTTTGGTGATAGCATTTGGGGTGATATGAGCAGTAATTACTAAATGTGAAATTAAAAAAATATGAAATGCAATGAAAAAAACATGAGCTTGAGATAAAATTTGGAATTAACCAGACCTAACCTAATCTGGACCAAGTTAGACTACCATCACCTAACAAACTAGTCAACAAAAGGTAAAACAGTAGGCTACACTGTACCTGTTGTATGCTTCCTGTGCCTCAGTCCTAGGTTGGAGATAGGGGGTCAGCAGCCAAGGTTGGCATGGGTAGCCACTGTCTCCTATTAGGTTGCAGCTACCGGGAACACTTCCATTTTCAAATCCCCGTTTGAGGCCACATTCATTCGATATTCTAGAGTCGTGAACTGACCCAGGCCACTTCGATACTACATCTAATATTCTGTAGTGGGCATCGAACACTACTTGTATGTTAAGGTTGTGGTAATTCTTCCGATTGATGTACTCTGCCTCATGTTCCCTGGGAGCAACAATCCTAATGTGGGTACCATCTATAGCTCAAACCACTGCTGGAAAATTTGCAATCTCCCTAAATTCAGTTTGTCTCTGGCGAATTTTATCTTGCAATTGTGGGGCTGATACAACGTGCGATAAAGGGTGCAGGTGGTGCCGTTAATGCATCAAGTGTGTGTTATCACTTTGCTAACTGATTCTTGTGTCATTCCTATGTCATCACCACTGCACAGTTGCATTTTTCCAGTGGCCATATATCTCAGTGTCGTTATTACTTTCAATTCAGCCGGAATGGCTTGACTTCTTCCTGTTGGTGGTGTAATGGCATCTCGCACAAAGTCACTAATAATATTCCTGCACGGTCCAATCTGTATCTTTTTACTAATTCTGCATCGTTATATATGTTTAAAATGTCCTTCCGCTCACTGTAGACTCTTCGCCTCCTAATTCTCTCTTGAATCTATTCTGCCATCTTCTTGTTAGTAAACAGTAAACACAAACGTTGTCTGGTAATGCTTTTCCATCAGCACCGCTCTGCTCTACAGCACTAAGTGTCCTCATGGGGGTATCTTAACTTTTGTCGTCTGCTAAGTGCACTTCGAGAATACTTAGTGTAGATTTGAGTATTTGGTCCCGACTTAAGTGCAACTCTTGAAAATATCGTCTGCTAAGTGCACTTAGGAGAACTAAGTATTTTCGTATGTATGGGCCCAGGGCCCGTATCCACGAAAACTGTATGAGGCCGACGCTGGCTAAGTACAAAATCGCACTTAGCTTATGGACGACGATTTAGGGCCGACGGGAGCCATCGTGCTTAGTGCAGCTCAGCAAGCGCGCTCAGGACCAACCTGAGCGCGCTGGAACGCATCGCTTACCAAATGTCGACATGAATTATATTAAACGAAACATTATTATACTAACATTTTCTTTGTTTTTTATTTGTATTAATTTACAATACAACTGCTGCTTAAGTGATATTAAGCAGATGAAAACAGTTAAGAAAAAAGAAGAAATGTATTCCTGTTGGCAACGAGCAAACACTCCTCCTCGTCTCCCAGCGCTACATTTAAAACAGCAAGCTATCATCTTTCCTCCCTAACTACACCAGGTAAGGCTTGAAGGTATAAAAAAACATTGCTTATTAGTACTTTAACAGGTATTGGTGGGAAAAGCTGTCAGTTTAACACATTAAAAAGGAGTTAACCAGTGGGAAATATGCATTACTGTAAGGCACTTTTCCTCACTCCTTTGGAAACAACTCATTTAGTATTTATAATAAGTTATAAAGTTTTACCATAGGCCTCTCTCTCCTAAGGTCAACAAAAAACACACGATGAAAAACATCAGTGGGTTCTCAATAGGTTTAAGTAGGTTAGGGTGTTAACATGGGTTTGGTTTTATTGCAATGTTGCAGCCCCTGCAAGCCCTGCCCCTCAACCTCCCATTGTTGTAGCTTAGAATTTATACTTATTTATTTGTCATCCATACTTAAGGTTGACGATGATGGTAAATTTTGCTGCTTATTGAAAAGGTGGTTGGAAGAAATAAACAAAAACTTAGTTCCATTCATAAAACCACACTTTCATTCATGGTGAGAAACCATTATATTCTTTTCTTGAAACCAAGAAGCTTGACATATTAACTCCTATAGCCCATAAAAAGAAAACATTACTTTCTATAAAGCAAGAAAAAATATGAAGGAAAAGCAAGTGTCATTACTTTACCAAACTTCTAATACATTATTTTTTTTTATAGAATAAAGGATTAAGACATGAATTCCAAACTTAACTAAGCCAACTTATTAACTCGGTGAATTTTGTTAGGACAAAATGACTTGGTGCTAATTATATTTATTTTACTCATTGCAGCTAACAATGGATGGCACTCCTCCAGTGAAACGTATAAGGAAGGCCAACTGGGGTGATGAAGAAACCTTGTGCCTGGCACAAATGTATCAAGATCACTCTCAACAACTTCGAGGGAGCTTCAACAAGCAGGGCATATCGAACCAAAAAAAACATCAAATTTGGGAAGATATGGCCCAAAATTTGAATAAAACTTTTAATAACAACAGAACCTCGAGCGAGGTCAAGAAAAGATGGTTCGCCATCAGTTCTCGCTCGAGACAAAACATCCAGAGATTCCGGGAGGCCCAGAGGAGAACAGGTGAGTTCATTTTCTCATTTTCATATAAGTGGTTCTTTAATAGTATTATACACAAAACAGACTAAACTTAAACTGATACACCTGCAGATAAGCAGGGTTTACAGGAGTGCATTTTTTTTTCTCTCTCACACTCCTTTTCAATTAACTTATTACAACACTTGAGATGTTGCTCACAACCTAAAGATTTTCAAAACATACCCTAAGCAGTGCAACCTTTTATGTTCAGACGAGTGCAATTTATATGACTATGTGTGCATTCTTTTTTCTTTAGGTGGTGGCCCTCCTCCTCCTCCACTGGATGTTTTGGATGATATCATCAGCTCTATCCTGGAGCCAGACAGCAAATGTGTCCTGGGAGAGGAAGATGCTGTTGACTTAATGGATGTCCAGCGTGCTGATATGTGTGTATCTACTTGTTTCCTGTTTTACTATTATATAATTTAAGCCTTCCTTTACTAGCATATTCTTAAACGGACTCCACTCCACCTCAACATCACCTACCTCCTTGTCTCTTCCCTTCTCTCTACTCAAACTCTGTAACTCAACTACATCATTACTACACTCCCTTGCTTTCAAAACTTCTCTCACTCACTCACTCCCTGCCTAGTTCCTCCTGATATAATTTCTTACTTTATGAAGTCCCTGCAAGTTTCAGAAATAGCAAATATGGGTATAATATTATTCCTCTATCAATAATACTGCTTAATGTCATTAAGGCTACATTCAGTGAAAGAAAAGAAAAACAGCAGTCTGTAAGCTGTTTACCATTCATTAACTGCAAATTTTTTTACACAAGGTGCCAGTTAAGGGCACCACATTGATTATAACTTTTGCTTACTTTATTGGTCAGTTAAAGTTCTATAAAAATAACATATATGGGTAAAATATTACTTCTGTATTGAGAAGTTTTATAAAAATAACATATATGGGTAAAATATTACTTCTGTATTGAGAATAATACTCTTGTCATTAAAGCACCATTCAGTGAAGATAAAATTTTCAGTTTGTCAGCTGTTTAAAATTCATTAATAGCAGTCCTTTCTAAAAGCAAAAGCTAGCAAAGGGTGAAGATAAGCCGTCTCCTCCAAGTTTCTACACCCATGTAATGATTTGGTTCATTGCTTGCAGTGACACCATGACCAGTGCACCCGCCATCAGTGTCGGTGCATCAGCTGCAGCAGAAGAGATCTTCATCTGCGAAGGCCTCACTGCTGCAGCTGATCCTGTCCAGCAGG
The DNA here is from genome assembly GCA_020233015.1 of Callinectes sapidus. Lineage (NCBI taxonomy): Eukaryota > Metazoa > Arthropoda > Malacostraca > Decapoda > Portunidae > Callinectes > Callinectes sapidus. Next base: position 4,025,546 of record CM035216.1, on the reverse strand, counting down.
AAGCTGCCACTGCTGCTGGACCACAGGAGTCTGCTGCCGGACCTGCCTTGGCACAGGAGTCTGCTGCTCGGGCACAAGAGTCTGCTGCCCGGGCCTTTCAGTCGGATATTCGGGCCTTTGAGGGCAACCTGGTATTGTACGTACAAACCCAGTACTACCAAAAATTATTGGAAAAATAAAGCAGAAAAGTAAATACTACTTGTATCATTTTCATTATAAACTAATTTCTCATAAGCATTAACATTTCTTTGGCTATTGTTACTGATTTATCTTACATGGTTTCTCACTAATTTTCAATAGCTTTAATGTAATTAGGCTTTTCTGTTTTATACTATGTCTAGATTTGAAACAAATTATGAGAATGTCATCAGATTTTGTAATAAGTTAGAAGAGTGGAGATGATGCTAAAGGCAGTATGTATATATTAATAGATATATCGTGGTAACAAACATTACCAAGGTGGGTACAGGAAGCCTTGTTGCAAACATTCCATCAGTCGTCGTTGCTGAAAAGAGAGATGTATATAAAAAAAAAAATGATATCAGAAAAATACAAAAAGAAATATAATAACATCAGAGAAATATTTAAGGAAATGTTATGGGCTTCTTTGTTTTCATTGTTTTTGTTGCCCTTGGTCACCTTCCCCCTCTTAACTAAATTAAACTCAAGAGAAATTTATAAAATCAGCAGTTATAAAATAGATCAAGTATAACACAATCAGTCTAATTTGTCTATGCCCCCACAAATTATTTGTTTACAATTGTAATGCATAACATGTCTTGCTGGGATTCAACTTACTTGAAATGCAAGTTGCAGAATGCATCCCGGTATGCACGACCCTCATTCCGGTGACCACCGGCTGCATTGGCAGGCTCTTGTGCGGCATCATTTTGTTGCAACGGCACCGCAGCTTCAGCCACTGCACCCATGGGTTGGTCTTCATCCAGAAGAGGAATATCCCGCTCTTTGCAAATGTTGTGAAGCATTCCACATACTTGTACAATCTTGCAGACCTTGAGAGGCGGACTCACTCGAACTTCGCCATGCAGAATGTGAAATCGCCGTTTGAGTTGCCCTATTCCTCGTTCGACAACACTGCGTGTCCTCTTGTGAGCCCTGAAAAATAACCATTGAATAATGTATTAACGCTTCTGTCTTGGTGTGCTAGTGGTCATCTGCTTTAGTTTTTTGGTCTATACTTTCATAATCATAATCATAACTGAATACTAACCTAACCAACCCAAACTAAATCAAACCTAACCTAACTATTACACCTAACCATACATAAAGTCACATTGAAAAGCACGAAAGGAAATATACTTTAGAAACTTACTGACAGGCTTCTTTTATAAATAGCTCCATATATTGATAGGATTTAAAATTGTCAAAAGTTGCTATACTTGACAGATTAAAAATATCTAACTCATTAGTACTGTAAGCTAAACATAACTTATTAAAATTTATGAGCACAATATATAATAAGATACTTATCTTACTGAGCCCAATCTAACCTGACCTAACCTAACCAAAGTTAACTCATGTGCACATCTAATCATAAGATGGATACTTACCTTACTGAACCAAATACTAACCTAACCTACCCAAACTCAACCAAAGCTAACCAAACTAAATGTCACAATGAAAAACCCACAAAAGAAAATAAACTAGAAACTAAATAATATTACTAATAATAACAACAACATTGTATTTACCTATTAGATTTACGTACAAGTAAGTGACTTTCTGCTGGGACATATCCTTCCTCGAACAATCTTGACAATCCACTGCTGTTTAGAATACGTGCATCATGCACTGACCCTCGCCACTTTGCAAGGATGTCCAAAATTCGATAACTGGCATCGAATACTATTTGCACATTAATGCTGTGAAATCCCTTGCGATTCACATACACTTCTTCCTGCTCCTTCGGTGCCACAATTCTTATACGAGTTCCATCAATGACATCTACGATGTTAGGGAAATTGGCAATGGCCAAGAAGTCTTCTTTATTTCCCTGAGCTGCGTCTGTAGTGACAGGAAAGTATACAAATCTTTTGAGGACATCGGGATCTGCGAGGGCATCTATGGTTTGTGTGATGGTTCTGCTGATGCTGGACTGGGAGGGGCCAAGGTCATCACTGCTACACTGTTGCATTTTCCCAGTGGCAAGATAGCGCAATGTTATGATAACCTTCATCTCTGGGGTGAGCGGGTTTGACCGACTGGTCTCACTGCACAGGGCTTCCCTCACAAGATCGGTAACATATATGATACCTTCCCGGTCAAATCTGTACCTCTTTATGAGCTCAGCATCACTCAGCTCATTTAAAACATCCCTTCTACGGTGATTTCTTCTTGGTTGGTGTGGGGGATGCTCTTGTGGCGCAGCCATGTTGATTGTTTACATTCAGCTCCGTCGGTCCCAGCGCGGCTAAAACAGGGTACACCCACTTTCAGCGCTATGGACGACGTAAGGCCGACGGGAGGCAAGTTAGGGCCGACGGCGGCCATCATTGTTTGTTAAGGCCGACGCCGTCGGTCTTAGCAGCTTCGTGGATACGGCCCCAGGAGCCTTGTATGAGCTTTCCCACACTGCAGTTGCACAAAATTATGACATGAAGTGTGAAGAACATCTGCCTACTTCCCAGAAATGGTCAAATGATTATTTAAGTAGATATGTGCATTTGATACTACTTGGAGGCTCTTTTATGGATTAGTGAACATATAAACATAAAAATGCAATTATCTCAAAACTAATTTTTTCGCACAAAAGTAACAATAACTTCGTGTGTAAATGAGCAGTTTTGATATTTTTTGTTGGAAAATGATCATGATACTCGTATCTAACAAATTCTCTATTGCCATGCTTAAGCTCTTTTAAATGTATTTTTGACAATTTTTTGAAGTTTTGATTTTATGTATATCTATTTTTTCATATTTTGCGATGAGGCTGACTTTTTCCCTTTTCACTTACAGTTACGAATATGCACAGTTATATCAGGATGTCTTCTAACAGTACACAAAAGGAAATCATTATTATCTTCATAGTTTTGGAACCATTACGTATTTTCAAAAACTTTCAAAATCGCAGGTAATTTTTTTGTGCAAATATTTCTGCATGGATTTCAATGAAATTTCTGTCACATATGCATGAACATGTTTCTGCATATTGTGTTAAAAAAATAGTCTTACATAAAAAAAAAACTATGGTTGGGAAAACCGGAAATGCGATAATAGCCAGACCCAGTAAATCCAGTATCCCCGCTTCCACACACCCCGTGTGGTCCTGCGTTCCCAGCGCCCTCCAGCTTGAAACACGTAAACTTGTAAACACACCTTGCTGCTGGTCTTGGATTAGGGACAGTCTCCTAAATCTTAAGTGGCAAGATTTGCCTCGCTTTGATATTTATCATAATAGAGACTGATACACTCCAAACGATTACTTTTCTATCTGAATTATGCCAAACGGGTGAACAACATAATATTAGTTTAATCTTATTCATAATCGAAAGAACAATGTGAAATGGAATTGCCAGGTGTTAAACATTCTGGCCCTGGTTTCAAGATACATCACAGTAAACTATTTCTAGTGTACTGCTAAAATGCTGCTATTATATTACTTCACTTGTACATAGCGATACGATGCCACACAGCTGCTTGGTTAAGTACAAAAAAATCGCGATAGTTATTAGTATCTTTTCTAGCTTCTAATAATATCTGTTCTAGCTGAATAGTGCACACTGATTATGATAAACGGGTGAACAACAGAATATTAGTTTAATCTTATAATCATAAGAACAATATGAAATGGAATTGCCAGATGTTAAATATTCTGGCCCTGGTTTCAAGATACATCACAGTAAACGATTTCCAGTGTACTGCTAAAATGCTGCTATTATATTACTTCACTTGTACATAATGATACATGCCACACAGATGCTTGGTTAAGTACAGAATAATCCGATAGTTAATATCTGCTTGGCTCAGATAACTCTTAATTAACCGGCCAGTGACAACAAACAAAAATATCCAATAAATGTTTTACACCGAATTATGGATATTTTTCTCCTGTTGGGGTAAAAATAATACCCCACTCTGGTGGTCATGAAAAAAAATAAAATAAAAATAAATAAAATAATAAAAAAAAACTGCAGAGTTTCAGGGTTAAGATATTCTCGGGGTAGAGTGAACGCCCCTGTCCTGTGCGATCAGGGCTGTGGCCGAATAGAATCACTGGGCCACATTTTACACTTGCCCAAGACTAGCTCCTCAGAGGACTCATTGTCATGACAGTCCTCTCACTTTTCGTGAATCAACTCACCAAGAACCAACATCAAGTGCTTAAGTAATAACAATTGTTGTAATAATAGCATCATCATTAGTCCAGACAATTGTAACTAGAACTCACGAGATTATTAATTAATGATCGTTAAGAATAATTGATAATAATGGTAATGGAAATCGTAGATTAGTAGTAGTAGTATACAGTGAATAATCCTCATTAGTAGTTTTACATTATTTCCGAGTATTTAGAGCTCCCCTGAATACTGGGTAATTGTCTAAGAAATCAACCAGACTTGCATCAGTGGTGATATGTTTTCGATTTAAATTATTTAACTTTACAATAATTTCACCATCAATTGTATAGCATTGCTGGAATTTTTCTCTATTGTTTAATGTCCCATACTATCTTAAAACTACATTATAGGGATATCGAGACAAATGTTGCATGACCCACCACCTGCCAAGTCCCAGAGTGGAGGGGTCTTTGGATGCAGTATACAAAATAATTGCAACACATATACAACGCCGAAAACACTTTAAGGTAGATAGACTGATGTACTTAAATCGCCAGTCAGTCTCCAAATCCTGTAGAGTGATGGAGCAAGCCAGGGATTATGAGGCGATTACTAACGGCCTCACCTTTGTTCAAAATTGAGCTTGGCTGTCACCTAATAGGGCAAGAGCTTACTGCCACTACATTTAAATATTCCCCATTACGTTAATTAGCTCGTTACATAACCCACCATCTAAAGCCACGCCACAGAAACGGTAGAAAACAGGTCTGATCTCGGAAGAAGAGTCACGCACACCCTTCCCGACTGGCTTCTCGTTCCTCACTGAGGTGAGGTCTGACCGTCTGAGTGCTTCTGTGCTTCTCCGCCCCGCTCCGCCCCGCTCTGCCCCGTTATAGCATACAGGGTGTCCTGTGAATTAAGGTATATACTTAAGGATCCAATAGCTTAGGTAAGTCCAAGTCAAAAATATTTCATATGCATGTTTTATGTTTTGCTTTATTCTGTTAGAAAATAGCATGGAAATTTTGTGCTGAGGGAGACGCTCGCCATGGTGGGTCTGTGTATTCCACCACTGTCATGCGTTGACTATTTTTTCCCCCTTGTACAAAATATTCACTCCAATCAGTCAGATGAACACAAAATTCTATATAATTAATGTTTGCCAAGAAAATATAAGTAACTAAACACAATATGACTACCAAAAGACCATTCCATAAAACAGGATGATGTGTAGCCTATAGCGGAGATGATTGTCGTTTAGCGTAATGCCATCCCCACGTGTCCCAATAGTGATCATGAATGGGTCACTCTTATGGTCGTGCATCTAATATTTAGATAAGGTTAAAGTAAATTGTTGGCTGTGATCAAATAAGTGAAGCTTCAGATTTCAATGGCAAATATCTTGGGCATGCACTAACTGGTGTGAGCAGTGCATAAGCTACTATGTTTTCTAGCGTTTTTATTTGCTTTAGTCGTTTTTACCAGCGCATGAGAATATTAAACACTGTTGTTCCGGCTGGTCTCTTGGTAAACACGACTTAGTACTGTGCTATCAGACGACCCTACGGATCATAACACAGACAGTAGCCGTGGTGGGAATTTCAAGCCAGACTACGAGAAGTGAGCCAATGGATGAGACAACAGACAGCAGCACCAACTCTAATACTTATATGGATATGGAAGATGACGAAAAGCAGTCTCTTCTATCAGGACCTATGTTGCTTCTATTGGCAGTTGCAAGCGTGGCAGAGATGCAGCCAGAGGCAGATATGGGTGCCGTAGCAATAGCAGCAGCAGCAGTAGCTTGTGACTTCATAGAAAGGTAATTATTGTCGACCAATACTAATTGTAACGATTTGTATACTAAGGGTTCTCTGGAGATTTGGAAAATATGTAAAATGTACACTGCTTTGATACATTGGCAATGCAATCACTGACCATCAAAAAACATTAGAAGTACCGGTATAGGTCTAAAAGTATACTCGTGACCTAGTCCACCTATGAAAGTGCTGTTTAAGGGTATATGCAGAATTTCTATATTTATTGCACTTCTGTAATAAGAATTATATAAACTTATCAAATTTATTCTGTGAAGATTGTTATGAATGCATGTTATACAGAATAATTAAAGCAATACTGTAATGGGCAGAGGCTTTGGTAAAATTCAGAATAACCTCATTCTGGTTAATTGTACAGTACACTAATTTTGTTTGCATTTGCATTGTAGGGAACACCTTCCAAAACAGGAGGGTCTGGCATATTTCCTGGACAACATGAGCTGGAGATGCGGTGTCGCTACACAGAGCAGTTACAGCAGTAGAGCGTCCTTGATGTACGCAATGTCAGTGTTATCGCAGCAGCATTTCAAAACAAATATCATTTCTCCGATATATTTGCTTCAATACAGATGTCAGTAGCATACAGCAATAAGGTAATCCTTTAATTCTTATTCTTCAGCAAGTATTATACCGAAATATAGCATAAACTATACCAAGTTCACATAACTGGAAGACGAAGTCACAACCACATGAACTGACACGAACATATCACAAGGCAACACAACCATTTATTTCAAGTCTTATGGACAATTCTTTTGAATTCTAATGCCAGGAACAAGTTACTACTTTGATCTTTTTTTCATATAAAACAATTATCATAACCCTTAGGGCATCAGAATTGTCATTATTGAATGTGATAGGAATGGCAATACCTTCCAGCCAATCAGAGTGCGTTTTTGCTATTCCGAGCATATTCGCTGCCGTATTATGAAACGCCTGTCCCAGGCGTTTGACAAGACCAAGCAGGAACATCAAGCAGTGTTTGATGGCGTTTCATATTCTGATGCATTGGTAAAAACGCCTTTTATTTGCTTTATTCTGTGTGTGTAATTCACTGTCGTGGTTGCATGCTGGTCACCGGGCCAGCCTTTTCCTTATGAAGCGAGCTCACGGCTCATACCGATCTTCGGGTAGGACTGAAACCACATATTCAATAACAAACTATAACATATAGGTAAGTACTGAACAATGTTTCGGACAAATAAAGTGTTCATTATTCAGAGCTTTATATAGTATAGGTAGACCACGTCACTAGGCTACGATACTAGTGCCGCGAGAGAGCCGCTTTGATTTATTGGCATGTTTGAAGCCTATTCCTTTGATTTATTATCTATACAAATGATGCCTATTGACAATTGCTGCCTTCCACACCATAGAAATATAGCATATTCTGTCTGAATACAAAAATGGTGTTGAACTCAGAATGAGTGAATGGATCAGCAGAGATGGTCCACAAGATGTCCTTGCTTCACCACATGCACGGCAGACTCCATTACTATTGTTGTATATATGTACAGTAGATCCGAGTATCTTTGTCCTGAACTCGAGTATAATAAAACAACATTTATATAACTTTACTGAAGAGTAATGAAACATTTGCAAAAAGCGTTATTCCTCCTCTGGGCTGTGAGTACTGGCCTATGGTTTGCTTTCACGTTTCTGTAGCGTTTTTCGCATTCTACCTCTGTCCTGTTGGTTAGTGGGAACCCAAAATTTATTGGCTGGGCAACGCCCACCCAAGCAGCAGATTTCAATTACTTTGGAGTTTAGCCCCTGTCCTCAATTAGGGCGGACCTATTCCCGGAAATGACATCGAGAAAGAGCAAGATCTCTTCATTATTTAATTTCTTTTAACACTGGGAGATTCAGAGGTGTTCATTGTATGTAATATATATATATATATATATATATATATATATATATATATATATATATATATATATATATATATATATATATATATATATATATAGTATATATATATATATATATATATATATATATATATATATATATATATATATATATATATATATATATATATATATATATATATATAACAGTTAACTACTACTAAAGTAGTGAGTACAACAAACGTTTGTTTACATAATATTATATCGACATCAGCCTTATCCATCAAATTGCATTCATGGCTTTTAAAGATAAAATAATAAAGAAAAAAAAAATCTCTCTCCTTTTGTTTTTCTTACTGATTTTCTAGAAAATCTTCACTAAATGAAATAAGGCTGTCAAAAATCATATATTAGTATCATTTCATCGTGGTCCACAAAGTGAATTGTCAATAAATGAGTGTGTTTAAAAATAAGAATGAGCAATTATTCCATGTATATTCTCAAGGGACTGATTTGTAAGCTAAACAAAATAATTTCACACTAAATCAACTAACAGGAATTTTACTTTGTTTATGAGATTTTTATATAATATATATATATATATATATATATATATATATATATATATATATATATATATATATATATATATATATATATATATATACAAAGAATCCAATTATTATTGTAAAGGAAGAGGCCTTAAGCATGAATAATTGTGGCAACTATTATTGAGTTTAAGTCCATCATCAGAAAAAAAAAAAAAACTCAAAAACTGACCAATATCGGTCTTTCCTTTACTTGTAATCTAACCTGGAAACTTCACATCTCTCTAGCTAGAACCACTTCTAGGAAGTTAGTTGTTCTGAGCCGTCTCCGCCAGTTTTACTCGCCTCCCAAACTGCTAACTCTATGCAGAGGCCTTATCCGTCCATGTATGTTTGGGGAGGCTCCACATTAGTTTCCTTGAGGATGGGGTGAGCTCGATCACGGGCTAGTCGAAGAGCCTCCAAATACTGTGGGTGACCACGATTACGGCGAAGCCTATTAAAGGCAGATCGTTTCATCCTCACAGCGTTCCAACGCACTTCATTCCACTAAGCCTGGGAAGAGACATTTGGGAAACTGGCCCGATGTCCTGGGAACTGCTTGGAAGCTGAAGATAGCAAAAAGTCAGCGAAGTTGCTGCCTCGTCACAGGTGGTGGGCGAATAGAGGAGCTAAGGTCTGTGTAACGCTGCCAATCTGCCTTATCCAAACGCCGACGAGGAAGGCATGATCTTGACTCAAAATCCGCAGATTCGATTGATAGGAAAGTGATCACTACCATGCAGATCCGGGAGAACCCGCAAACTAAAGTGAAGGAAAGAATTAGGAGAACAAAGTGAAAGATCAATATATATATATATATATATATATATATATATATATATATATATATATATATATATATATATATATATATATATATATATATGTAGAAGGGAGTCGGCCAAGGGCAACAAAAATAAAACAAAAGGGCACATTGTAGTGCCGGTCCCTGGAAAGTCCAGATTCAGTAGCCAAACGAATGGAATAAGTGTCTTGATACCTCTCTCTTGAAACAGTTCTAGTCATAGGCAGGTGGAAATACAGAAGCAGGGAGAGAGTTCCAGAGTTTACCAGAGTAAGGGATGAAAGACTGAGAATACTGGTTTACTCTTGCATTAGAGAGGTGGACAGAATAGGGGTGAGAGGAAGAGGCAAGTCTTGTGAAGCGAGGCCGCGGGAGCAGGGGAGGCACGCAGTTAGCAAGATCAGAAGAGCAGTTAGCATGAAAATAGCGGTAAAAGAGAGCAAGAGAGGCAACATTGCGGCGATGAGAGGCTGAAGACAGTCAGTCAGAGGAGAGGAGGTGATGAGTTTTAAGATTCCACCTTCTATACTTTGGCCCGTATGCAAGAATCGTGGATGGTGCACCACGGCGTGGTTTTTCCGACCGTGGACATCCCGACCGTGGGGTATTCAAGAACCGCTCCACCGTGGAGATGACAGGCAGGTTCACCAACATATGCGATTTAAGGATAAGGAGCGCGGTTGCTATGCCGGTCTCAAAACATTGCTCTCAAGATTACCGGGAAATTTGTCTGCAATGGCTTCACCTGCTAAGGTAAGGTTTACTTGGTTTTTTACTCTAAGAGTGACCCACCCACCCATGATCACTTTTGGGACACGTGGCGGTGACATTATGCTAGAGAATCATCTCCGCTTTAGGCTATATACCATCCTGTTTTCTGGAATGATCTTTTGGTTGTCATATTTTGTGAAATGATTTATATGTTCTTGGTAAACATTAATTATACCCAATTTCATGTTCATCTGACTGATTAGAGTGAGTACGTTGTACAACGGGGAAAAAAAAAAAATAGTCAACGCACGACAATAGTGGAATACACAAAACGCCCTGGTAGATGTAAGGAGCAGGAGACCCACCACGGCGAGCGTCTCCTCCTTCACAAAATTTTCATGCTAAATTTTCTAACACAACAAAGCAAAATATAAAACATGTATATGAAATATTATTGACTTGGAATTACCTAAACTATTGAATCCTAAAGTATGTACCTTAACTCATGGGACATCCTGTACGTTATAACGGGGCAGGGCTGGGCGAAGAGAGGGCTGACGGTTAGGTTCCCGTGGGGTGGTGTGGACAGGAGCACAGGCGGCAGGCCGCAGAAGCACTCAGACTTCAGTTGGAGGTGAGGATAGCCTCCCTCTCGTGGATGAGGGCCACAGCAGCTGGGACCTTTGCTTCTCCACTAGATGAAGTGTCTGTAAATTTGTATATATAGTTATTTTTTTACAATTTCAACATTCAATTTAATGTTGTGTAATATGCTGAACTTAGTTTCATGATCAAGTTTGCTACTCATTAAAAAAAAAAAAAAACTTGTTTAGGGTTTCTGCAAATGTTTCATTGTTCCTCTGTCAGGTTACATGTTATTCTATTATATGCACGTTCAGGACAAAGATACTAGGATCTAGTGTACATATGCAGACCACTAATAATGGAGTCTGTCGTGTATGTGGTGAAGCAAGGACATCTTGTGGACCACCTCTGCTGATCCATTCACTCATTATGAGTTCAACACCATCCTTGTATCCACACAGAATATATCTATAATATTTCTCTGGTGTGGAAGGCAGCTATTGTCTATAGGCTTCAAACAAGACCAATAAATCAAGGGTCTCCTGGCGCCAGCATCGTAGCCTAGCGGCCCGGCCTACTTATCTCAGAAATCTCTAAATGATTAACATTTTAGTTGTCTAATGGGGGTTTTACACGGTCAAACATGTTGGCCAACACGCTCATCAAACCTCCAACACAACATGTTTGAAGAGTGTTTACACGTTGAAACCAAACTGACAGACAACCTCAGTCGGTGCCAAAAGGAGGAGCAACATGTCACTTACCACAGACGAGGTGATGGCAGTCGGGATAGTGATTGCCCTCAAAGAAAAGAAAAGGAAGCGTTCAAAGTGGACAAAGGACTGGTTGCTGAAAAGGGACCAAATTTCACATACCAACTTAATGAAAGAGCTGAAATTAGACCCAGATGAATGGCGCAATTATATGCGCATGGATGAATCAACATATTTAGAACTTTTGAATATGGTCACTCCATTCATTACATGTAAAGACACCGTAATGAGGAAGTCCATTAGCCCTCATGAACGGCTGATCGCAACACTGCGTTTCTTAGCAACAGGCCGATCTCTGCAAGACTTGAGATTTTCAGCTGTAATGGGAACTAGCACCTTATCCAAGATTATACCAGAAACTTGTGTTGCCATCTACAAAGTACTCAAGAAGGATTATTTAAAGGTGGGTTATGATATGCAATATGTAATGTGCATTTATTGAGGAAAATCAGTACATAGTAATAGTATGTGAAAAATACTGAAACCTTCTGTTGAAATGTCCTATGCTTTCTAACCACAGTGTCAAGCGAAAGGACAAAACCCAAATCAATCCAAAATTATAACCCTTTATATCTCACTCTTTGATTGCCAGACACATATGAAATTGTTACAAGGGCTGAAAATTGGCAAAATAGTGTGACATATTGGAATCACTATTAGAATTATCGCTTACATGAAAGGAACTTGACGACTGTGGTACTGGTGTTGCAAATGATTCATGTGAATGGTATGTGTTTGTTACAATTTTAGAATAGGCAGACAAATTCCCATTCTCTGCTTCAAAAAGCACATCATTTATCAGTTTCCTAGCACAGCCTGCTGTTTTCTTGTCCAGGGAGTCGAGTGCTTGGCCTACGTACTTCCCAAATGTCTCATTAGGAGTATCATGTCTCTCAGATCTCTCTTCTAAGTTACGAGCGACCAGGTTTAAAATGTGATCTGCCTTTGTAGTGTTTCCCCTGCTCCGTTTCACTACAGGAGCATTGCTGCATGAAGGTATTTCATCATCAGCTGGTGGCTCAGCAACACTCTAGAAAGGAGAACACCTATAAATATAATGCAAGTCTCTCTCTCTCTCTCTCTCTCTCTCTCTCTCTCTCTCTCTCTCTCTCTCTCTCTCTCTAATAGCCTTGTATCTTTTATCTGTTTCAGTTTCCGGCAACAGAAAAGGAGTGGAAGACTGTTGGAGAACAGTTCGAGTTTAGATGGAATTTTCCCCACTGTCTCGGTGCTGTTGATGGAAAGCATGTATGGATAACGCCGCCATCAGAATCAGGGTCTTATTATTGGAATTACAAAGGATACAACAGTCTTGTGTTAATGGCAGTTGTAAATGCGAACTACGAATTCATTATGGCAGACATTGGAACTAATGGTCGCGTATCAGATGGAGGAGTCATTGATAATACAGAATTTGGTAAGCGACTCAAAGATGAAAAGCTCTGCATCCCACATGAGTCAGTAACAGCTACTTCAAATTGTGTTTTGCCATATGTATTCGTGGGAGATGAGGCCTTTGCATTAAGGACAGATTTCTTGAAACCTTATTCTCAAAAGGACCTACATAGTGAGAAGCGAGTATTCAACTACAGGCTGTCAAGGGCACGGAGAGTGGCAGAAAATGCCTTCGGCATTATGGCTTCCAGGTTTAGAATATTCCACACTTGTATAAATCTCAAATTGACAAGTATTGACAAAGTTGTCATGGCATGTGTTGTGCTACATAACTATTTGCGGAAAGCATGCCCTTCAGACTATTCCCCAGAGGACTGCTTCCATAGGGAGGATAGAATGTGCAAAATGATTTTGCCAGGCTTAACTGCAGATCCTTATGTAGCAGGTTTGCAACACGGTCAGGGATCACGAAACTATCCTGAAATTGCAAAGGTAGTAAGAGATAGATTTAAGGATTACTTTGTGAATGCCGGTGCAGTAGCATGGCAAAAAGACTTCATATAAATCATGAAAATAGGAAAGGCTAGTCTACACCTTCAAACTCAAACTATACAGTCTGATTGGAATTGGCTTAAATAGTATGCTGTAATATTTGTTTTTTCAAAATAAATGAATACAATGGTTATGATAAGTTTAATTGATTCATTATTCAAATGGCTGGCTCAAGTTTAGCCTTCAGATCCAGATTGACATGCTGGATTCTTAATGAAATGATGATTCATAATACAAAATTGTCTGAAACTTCAGACTAATATACTAGAGAAGTCAGGAGATACATTTTACAACCTACAGATTATATGAAAGCACCCATGAAACTGATTAAAGTAATCTATGCATAGCCAATAAAAAAACGAATAAATAAACGGCCACTCTGGTTCTGAAGGTTACTTGTTATCCAGTTTTGGGCAAATCCTTGCAACTCACCTCTTCATTAACACATTCAATATTTGATGTACTCTCTCGTGGCATCTCTTGATCACATACGAACATCATGTCTTCAAAATACCAGAGAGTGGGCGTGTAGATGTTATCAGTTGCATTTCCAGACTTTTTAGAGCTCTCATGCTTTCGAAGTTCTCTTCTAAACGAACTACGGATAGAATTTATTTTTTTCATCACATCATCCCGCGTACAATGTGGGTCAAGTTCTTGTAGCTTTCCATGTAGTTCATCTATACCCTTATTTCTTAAATTCCTGTTTGAGTATTCTTTTGATTTCACCTTCCACAAAGCCACATGCTTCCTGTATATATCAATGAAATCCACCATTACTTCCCTTTTCTTATCCTTAAGGGCACACGTGTCACTCATTTTGCAGCTGATACACTACGCCTGTCACTGAAGGAGATGTTTACAGATGTTACCTCGGCGAGATAACGAGATTTGAGTATGTATGACGGTTGAAGGCTGAAGGCCGGTTCACACGATCATGCTGCATGACAGTCAGCATGAAACAACTTCATGAAGCGGATGCGTGATAAGAAAGGATGATCGTGTGAACCCCGTTTTTGGCATGACATGCAGCATGAACACGCGGCATGATGAATGAAGGGAAATCCACGCGGCATGATGAATGAAGGGAAATCCTGTGAGCAAGGGGCGGAGCTTGCATGGCCTGATGCATGGCATGACCGAGTGAACGTCAGTCATGCAAATGGCGTCATTCTCGCCGGTATTTGTGAACAGTACACAAGCTCTTATCTTAAATATTTTCTTGTTTTTTCAGAACAATGGATAAGCAAAACGAAAAAGATATTACATTAGAATTTATTTCCATGTATAGAAATCATGAAAGTTTGTGGAGAGTGCAATGTAAGGATTATAGTAATAAAAACAAAAGGAATAGTACATCAAAGGCAGATGTACTGAGAAAAATAAACACTCTGAGGAGTAGTTTCAGAAGAGAATTGAGGAAAATTAATGATTAAAAAAAATCTGGCTCCGGTACCGATGAATTATACACATCATCTCTGTACTATTTTGACGTACTAAGGTTTGTTGCGGATCACGATGTTCCTCGCCAAAGTACAAGCACTTTAGAGGAAGATGGAAATACAGGGGTAAGTACTTCATTAGCTTACATGTTTACAGTACATTCTCTTGGAATGCAATAGCACCTTCGCCTGTGAAATATGTCATAAACTTGTCCCTAACATTTCGAGCAATTTGAGATGCAACACGTGCATCTCTTCGTCTTTCTAAACTAGCCATGCAATTTTCATCGCTGTTGTTATTGGCCATCATGTCATTACAATCATTATTTATAATATTATGAGTGGTGATTGTTTTACTGCGCAAATAGTTATGCAATGCAATTGTAGGTAGCACCACCTTCTCAATGCTGTCTAATTTGAGATTTATAGTTGAGTGGAAAATACGAAATCTAGCGCTCAATATGCCAAACGCATTCTCAACTACTCTTCGAGCTCTTGACAAACGATAGTTAGAAATTCTCCTGTCATCATTCAGCTCCTTCTGTGGGAATGGTCTTGAAAAATCAGGTCGCAGCGCAAATGCTTCATCTCCTACGAGAACACAAGGGAGACCGTGCTTCCCAATTGGTGGAATGTGAAGTTCGTTGTCTTTGAGTTTTTGTCCAAAAGTAGTGTTATTCAACACGCCACCATCTGAAACACAGCCATTGGTACCTACGTCTGCGTACAAAAATTCATAATTGGCGTTTACCACTGCCATTAACACTAGACTATTGTACCCTTTATAATTATAGAAGTAAGACCCTGCATCCTTTGGAGGAGTGATGTGTACATGTTTTCCATCAACTGCGCCAAGGCAGTTTGGAAAATTCCATTTTTCTTCGAATAGGTTTCCAATGTTTGTCCACTCTTGCTCGGTTTTGGGGAACTGGAAAAAAAATGGAAAATATCAATAGACGTGAGAAGCATTGCCTTTTAAATACTCTTGAAATTCTTTGTTATTCTGCATATTACATGGTAATAATTTGAATGATATGTTTCGCACTTAAAATATGATGAACCCTTTCTTTACCAGAAAACAACAGACCTTGAGGCGCAAGACATTGAACTAGGTCAAGCTGACGACTTGGACACTGTTGTTATCTCGCCACAAAGCAACAGATCAGTTGAAACACCCATTCGGAACAAAAGACCGAGACCCACAAAGAAAAATGATGTGACGCATGACATCCTAGAGAAAGTGGCCGAAGACTTACAGCGTCCTGAGTCGTCAATGAGTATTTTTGGTAAATATGTAGGTTCAAAACTGGACGAGTTCGACCCTAAAACAAGTAGGGTAGCGCGTCGCTTAATCAACGAGATTCTAGACGCTGCAGAAGGAGGAGAGCTTAGTAGCAATGCAAGCCTAAACTTTAATAACGTAACATTTAAGCCTTCAAATATTGTTCAAAATGTTCCAAACCAAGTTACGTCACCTCAAGTTATGATACAATCCCAACAATACTCCAATTACAATGATGCCCCCCAAATCCAAGGGTCAACATTCATTAGTGAACCTCCCCTTACCTCAAATTCAGAGAATGGTCCACAAGATCTAGGTAGTTATTTCGCGGATTTCACTCCTCTTTGAAGATGTTTTTAAGAAAAGACTTGTTTCCTTTGTATTTATGAAGATATACATGTCCATGCTTAAAGGATACTTTTGTAAAAGGAGCATTGCAGATTTATTATGTTTTTACAACATGTATTTATTTACATAAATAATGTAAAGTGAAGGAAGTAAATTGTTATCTTTGAAGGATACTTTTGTAAAAGGAGCATTGCAGATTTATTATGTTTTTGCAACATGTATTTATTTACATAAATAATGTAAAGTGAAGGAAGTAAATTGTTATTTTTGAAGGATACTTTTGTAAAAGGAGCATTGCAGATTTATTATGTTTTTGCAACATGTACTTATTTACATAAATAATGTAAAGTGAAGGAAGTAAATTATGTTATTTTTAAAGGATACTTTTGTAAAAGTAGCACTGCAGATATATTATGTTTTTGCAACATTTATTTATTTACATAACTAATGTAAATTGAAGGAAGTAAGTTATGTTTATGATAAAAACGAAGTGTTTAACAGTGCCTTTACGGGAAATATCTAAGCTATTTCTCATAAGCAATTAATATTCAATAATTCAAGATGTTTATTGAAATAAAAGTTAAAGCCGTGAAGCAATTGACTTACCTGTAAAAATTCACCTTTCAGGACGTGGAATATTGCGTTGCATGTTTCAGGGATGATTTCTGATAATGTTGAGGTGCCCATTCGTGCAGAGTATCGTAAATCCTTGAGAGAACGTCCTGTTGCCAGGATCCGTAGTGTCGCACTTAAACGTTCATGGGGAGTAATGGCTTCCCTCATGTTAGTATTTTCACGTTTGATAAAAGGTGACAAGTTCCAACAAAATCTTATAGGTACCTTCATCCATTCTGAGGTAGTTCCTCCAGTCGTCTGGCTCACACTTCAATTCATTCATTAAGTTTGCGTGCGAATGTTGTTTTCCGGCAATCCATGCCTTGACCCATCTCCTTTTCCGTTGGCGTGAAGAATTTCTTGTCTCTTAAAATTATTGCTAACCCAAGCGCAATCGCATCATCACGAGAAAGAGACATTGTGCCGCAACCACCGCTAAATCTTGAACTGACAATAGGTGTGATTCGTCCGAACGCACATCATGCATCTACTTCATGCAGTTGTTTCATGCTGACTGTCATGCAGCATGATCATGTGAACCGGCCTTTATGGTAGTGCATCTAATATTCAGGTAAGGTTAAAGTAAATTGTTTGCTGTGATCAAATAAGTGAAGCTTGAGATTTCAAGGGCTAATAGCTTGGGCAGGCACTTACTGGTGTGAGCAGTGCATAAGCTAATATGTTTTGTAGCGTTTTTATTTGCTTCACTTATTTTTTGTGGGTGGGAGATTTTGTAATTGGTTGTGTTCTGTGAAATTTTATCCTGTGTGTGTAATTGATTCACTGTTGCGGTCGCATGCTTGGCCACCCGGCCAGCGTCTTCCCTATGAAGCGAGCTCAGGGCTCATACCGATCTTCGGGTGGGCTGAAACCACATCACACACTACACACCGCAACGGCGAGGCCACAACCCCTCCAGTTACATCCCGTACGTACTTGCTGCTAGGTGAACAGAGGCCTGCCCGTTTGCCTCGCCGCGCTCAGGATTCGAACCCGGGCCCTCCCGGTTGTGTGAGCCGAGCGTGCTACAAGTACGCTACTCGCATGTGTGTGTGTGTGTGTGTGTGTGTGTGTGTGTGTGTGTGTGAGTGAGTGTGTGTGTGTGTGTGTGTGTGTGTGTTAATGGTAGAACATCAGAGTGGCCAAGGGCACCAAACTCATTTGCGACCATAACTATTCTCCGTGTGTGTGTGTGTGTGTGTGTGTGTGTGTGTGTGTGTGTGTGTGTTCATGGAAGAACATCAGCGTGGCCACGGGCACCAAACTTCTTTACGACCATAACTATTCTCTGCAGCGGTGTGTGTGTGTGTGTGTGTGTGTGTGTGTGTGTGTGTGTGTGTGTGTGTGTGTGTGTGTGTAAGTGTGTGTGTGTACTGCAATTTCTTGATTAGTACATGCAAAAATTTTAATATATGATTAGTTACCTGTTTACTATAACGATTGGAGTGTGTATATTTAGCAAGGAAAAAAAAAAAAGTTAACAACGCATGACACCACTAAAATACTCAGCGTGCCGGGTCCCAGATTCAGAAAGTGTATGATGTAGGGCTCAGCTGTTCTTAACCTCTCCAGTACTGGGACACATTTTTACCACGAGTTTTGAGTGTGATTATGCGACTTTATTGACATGGAGGTCAGAAGATTAAAGGCCGGAGTCTGCACATTTCAATCCCCACATGAGTTTCTGAAGCTGTAGAAAATCGACAAATAATAAGCAGAATACATGTAGATATGAAACATGTGTCCCAGTGCTGAAAGGGTTAAGGGCGAGAGGGAAGATTGAAAGGATTAAAGGAGAGAGATAAAGACGATTAGATAATGAAGAGAGAGAGAGAGAGAGAGAGAGAGAGAGAGAGAGAGAGAGAGAGAAAGAGAGAGAGAGAGAGAGAGAGAGAGAGAGAGAGAGAGAGAGAGAGAGAGAGAGAGAAATGAGGTACGACAGGAGGCGAAAGCTCAGTGGCCCAGGTGTTGGCAACAAGACCTGGTGGCGTCTGGTGAAGGAGCAGCAAGGTGAATGTCACCGCAAGGCTCTTCCTCCACTCACCAGACTTGACGGATCCACTGCCACAAGCAGCATAGACAAGGCCACACTCCTTGCCGAGCTTTTCGCCAACAAAATGAAGGTGGTCGACCCGGCACGATCTACACCACAGCTACCCCAGGAAACCGACCGCTCTGTCACCACCGTCTCGGTGACGACAGAGCAAGTTGAGCGGCTATTTGGGGTAGTGGATGTGGGCAAAGCTACAGGCCCGGACGACGTCAGCCCTAGGGTCCTCAAGCACTGCGCCAAAGAGCTGTCACCTCGTCTCACCACCATCTTCAAGTCTTGCCTGCGTGTGAAAAAGTAGCCCTCAGTATGGAAAGAGGCGCGTGTGGTTCCGATCCACAAGAAAAACTCGAGGTCTAATCCCAGCAATTACAGACCCATCTCCCTGCTCTCAGTGATGGGCAAAGTGCTGGAGCATATAGTGACTGATGCCATGTGTAAACACATGTATGAGAACCACCTCCCCTCAGACAGGCAGTTTGGCTTCAAGCCCGGTCGATCCGCCGCAGACCACCTCCTCCTCCTCCTCTCCAATGACTGGCAAGACGCCCTAGAGGAAGGCCTGGACACTGTCGTGGTGGCCCTGGACTTTGTTGGGGCTTTTGACAGAGTCTGGCACGCGGGACTCCTCGAAAAGCTTCGCGCCAAGGGTGTCGAAGGTGACCTGCTGATGCTGCTCGAAGACTACCTCCAGGACAGGACCCTTCAGGTAGTGGTCAGTGGGCAGTCATCAAGGCCATCATCAGTCCAGGGCTCAGTTTTGGGTCCACTCTTGTGGAACGTCTACATTGATGACCTTCTCCGGCAGTTGTCATCTGTGGTTGCTTATGCTGACGATTGCACGCTCTCCCGCTGCTACTGCCGCCTTGACAGTTGGCGTGCCATCAATGAGCTAAACAAGCAGCTCAGGGTGGTGGAGCAGTGGGGAGAGGTGTGGCAAGTCAACTTTGCGCCCGAGAAGACGCAGGCAATGGTCATCTCGCGGTCCGCAGGCGTCTCACAAGCAGTATCAGGACAATTGCGTTTTGGAGGCAATAGCCTGCCACTGCAAGACTGCATCAAGATCCTGCGCGTGTCTGTAGACCACAGCCTGCGCTTCGACCACCACATTGCTGCCATCGCCCGCCAGACTTCTCTTTGAGTCTCTGTCCTGCGCAGGATAGTGGACACCCTCAACACCCAAGGCATCCTTACACTGTATAAGACGCAGATACGCCCTTGTATGGAGTACGATGCCCTGTACTGGATGTCGAGTGCCGCTACCCATATGCAGAGACTGGATGCTGTGCAGCGGCGAGCCCTGCGACTGGTGGCCACTGACGAAGACCAGCAGCAGCCAGCAACAGTGACGTGACTGGAGTACCGTCGTGACGTATCGGCACTAGTGGTGTACCACAAAACACAGATGCAGGGGATCTCACACCTTGACCCCCTGAACCTGCTGCCACACACAGTGTAGAGGTGCACCAGAGGCGCGCCGCCAACAACGATGAGTGTGTGGAGGTGCCCCGCTCCCGTACCAGTCAACACCAGCGCACCTATGCATCCAGAACATCACGACTATGGATCCTGTTCACGGTGGCCACGCCGACGTGCGGGACTTGAACACGCAACAAGTTAAACTTGCGGCCCACAGGTGGCGTAGCACACACCCGTCCACACTGGCACTTTAATGCCCTGTGATAGAGTGAACTGTTTTGCATTGAACTTTCATTGTATTCTTATTGTAAAGCTGTGTATACGTATATTGTGCAGTACATAATATATAGTGTTATCCCATGTAAATAACACCATGATAGGGTCTTAAAATAATCCCATACTCAACGTGGGGTTTTGAGCCTCCTCCTGTAATTATCTGTTTAAATAAAAGAGAGAGAGAGAGAGAGAGAGAGAGAGAGAGAGAGAGAGAGAGAGAGAGAGAGAGAGAGAGAGAGAGAGAGAGAGAGAGAGACAAAGTTAGGAATGAAGGAAGAATAAGAGAAGGGAAGAGAAACTGAAATAATCAAGAAAATAAAAACAATAAACAATAATAATAATAAAAAAAAAAAAAACCGGTAGAAAAATTGAAGAAAAAGGAGGAGGAGGAATACAAAGGAATACAAAGGAAGGCCAAGCAGTAGCAGACCTTTTAGTCCTTTCAAGGCTGCTTGGTTACTACTGCTAACTATCTACAGGGAAGAGAGAGAGGACAGTACAGGAGAAGGCTCCTCCCCACTCACCACTCCCTCCAGCTTTCGCCGCCATGGAAAATAGCTTGGAAATGTACCATGCAGTATGGAAAAACTAGCATGGAATTTTCACAGAAAAGGATGAAAGGAAATTTTGCTATTCATGACTTGCATGGACTCTGCCACCAGATGACACGCATGTTTGCTGAAAGTCAGGGCGCATGTAAACAAACTTGTTGTATAGCAGTAATCGTCAGTGCATCACCGTTTAAACTTTGATTCATTAGATTTACGAAGCCACACGTGACATGGAATTTTCACCATATATTCTTAGTGTACTGAAGGGTGAAGACAAGGAGATATATGTCATTAAGTGTTCGAAAATTGGTGTTGATCCGTACAATATACCCCGGCACAAATTCAAGGATGTCACCACATTCCAAGAAGGTGAACTTCCCGATCTTGCTTACGGGAATATTTACAGTTACCTGATAAACTTTATATCATACACAAATAAGACTCTGGAGGCCTATAAAAGTCTTGATACATGTAAAATATTTTACATCTGGATGGGTGAGAGAAATACTCATCACTGATGGTCAGCTGGACTCAGGAGAGCCGATTTACATCATATGTGCAAGGGTAAGTTCTCTATTTTGCAACAGTTATTATAGTTTACTATTTTTAAATGGTTTTCCCACTCTGTATTCAGAAAGGTTAACATTATTGAATATATAAAATGCAGTATACAGTACCAGTACTTCTAATATTGTATGAACTATTGTATCAAATACCTGTAATCATTTTGCATTGCAATTTAGTAAGTTTGTTTTCCCCCTAGGTGAAACACTCCCAGAGCCTCAATGAAGAAGAGCTAAAGCCATGGATTGCTGTGGAGAAGACGGGAATCATTGAAGCTGCGCACTGCTCTTGTATGGCAGGACTGGGGGAGGCATGCTCTCATGTAGTTCAGTCAAAATACGAAAAAAATACCTTTACCCTGAACAAATTCCAAGAAAGTGTTTTATTTATTATTATTATTTTTTTTTTTGGTACTATTACATGTAGGGAAAAACATACTAAAAGTTTACCAAAATAGGGTTACCACAAAGGGTCCAAATGTGACGTCAAAGAATATGGCCGCCAAAGCTGTAAAATGTTAAAGGCGAGTCGCCTTTCATTGTCTATCATATTTCTTTACAGTTACTATTATTATTATATTTATTATTTAACGATTGATTTATCTTTTTTTACACAGCTGAGAATGATGAAAGTCAAGAAACTTGGCCCTTATGCAGCCATGAAGTAGAAGATGACGGAGAAGAGTGGTGATTGGTGCGAAAGGAGCTGAAGGGATCAATAAAGCCAGTATTGAGAGGGGCGTTAGCACTGTGATAGCTGCTGGAGCAGTAGTGCACAAGAGATGTCGTATGAACTACATAAACAAGAAGCAAATAGACTTGCATAAGAAAGCTACTTTCGTTCATCATTCACTTGCCAAGAGACGTACACGGGTGTCTACTGGATCCTATGATAGCACGTGGCAGTGCTTCTTCTGTGGACATGAAGTGGTGAAGACAAGATCTAGTAGTGATTCCGATGACTATAGCTTTGTTAAAACGGATGGATTTTTAAGGTCCATCTTGTCACATTGCAAACAGCATAATGATGACTGGGCAATCACTATTCAAGGGAGAATCGCGTACTTTGGGAAGGACTTACATGCTGCAGACTGTCTGTATCATCGTTCATGTGACATTAACTTTCGTACAAATTACGGAATTCCTATGCGTCATGGTGGTGGATCTACTATAAAGAAACCGCGGAAGGTAGGGAGGCCGATGAACATGGACCAAGAGCAAGCGGTCTTGAGAATGTGTGCCTTTCTTGAGGACAACGATGAAGAGCAACTGACTGTCACAGATCTTGCAAAGAAAATGACGGAGTATCTTGTAGGAGACAGTGCTGCCTATAGTAATAAATGGCTTAGGTATAGGCTGAAGGAGAGGTATGGCGATTCGCTATTCATAGCAGAGTGTGAAGGGCTGCCTAACTTTGTAACGTCCCGTGAAAAGACAAGAATAATCCTGAGGGACTATTTCCGTATTCAGGAAACGAATGAAGAAGCCCAGAAGAAAGCCATCATAGAAACTGCGGCCAAACTCATCAAGAGCGATATCAAGTCTAAGATCCCATCTTCAACCAATGAATATCCGAAGACTTCTTCGCTTGAATGTCAGTCTGCCTTAGATTATCTCCCCTGAGTTTGCTTTGCTTGCTTGAAAACCTCTTCGTTGGAAAGGACATTCACAGGAAGGTCGCAAGCATTGGACAATCAGTTGTTCAGGCTGTACGTCCCAGGGCTGTAGTAGCTCCTTTGCAGCTTGGGTTAGCAGTCCAGCTCCATCATCATTTCAGGTCTCGATTTCTTGTAGACAGTCTCAGCCATGGGATATTGCTCATCATATTCGGAAGTTCAGCGATTCAAGGAAAACGCTGCCGCTTCTGTTGGCCAGGATGTACTCGGTGGTACCATAGACAGACTGGATACGGCACTGCTGTTCGTTGCGGACAACGTCGATCATAATGTCATCACGTTAGATGGGAAGGGGACTTTCCACGGCATGGGGATGGTAGCTACTGTGACTCCAGGAAGGAAGGTCAGCCGCACTGTTCTCAGACGGAAGATTGGGGACTTGGAGATAGGTGAACAAAGTAGAGTTGATGTAAGGGAACACCGTTTCGCAAAACACACTCGCCGAAACATAAAATTCAAGCCCTTGCCATTTCTCGACGCCATTGACCATCGGGTTGATGTATTGTGGGAGATGTCTTTACGCTTCAGACAGCCTGCACCGAGCTGGAATGGAATGATGCTCATGCTACATAAAGACTGTGATCATCCGGGGTCGTCTTCGGTAATCTTCCTGCCCATCATTGACATGTATTCCGGAGACAAGTCATGCATCTTCTCCACTCTTGAGTATCTGTGCAACCTTGCTGATAAACACCGATCCGCTGCAGTTGTTACATTCGATCAGCCACTCTACTGGAAAGCGTAAGAAATCAAACACGAGGTGCCTGAAGACAGCCCGGTTCGAGATGTTGTCCTGATGCTCGGGAGCTTCCACACATTGATGAATCTTGTGGGTGCCATAGGAACGTTGATGGATGGGAGTGAAATCAAAGAGATCTTGGGAACAATTTACGGTGACAATGCTGTGCAACACATCATGACTGGAAAGGCAGTTCAGCGTGCAGTTCGTGGCCATCTCCTCCTTGATCTTACACAGAAAGTTGCAGACAAAGTACTTTGCGACCATCCCGGTTTTGCAGACCAGTTGCAAAAACTTGAGCAGTTGTATGCTCGGACACTGACAGGGGAGAGTGACTTGAATTCGGTCATCACTTCTACCTGCTTTAGTGAAATTGTCCACCTCTTGTCCACCAAAAGAAACGGATTATCCGTTCACTCTCGCACCAGCAAACTATGGCTGAATTACCAACAGATGGTAGGAATTGCAAGGGAGCTTATCGAGGCCGATGGTACAGGATCCTGGCTGATGCACCTTCATGCTGTAGCCGAATGTTTGCCCATTCTTGCAGCTGCTGGGCATGGGAACTATGTGAAGTCCGGCTACCTTTACCTCCAGTCAATGACCACTCTGGAAGATGATATGCCATCAGTGTTCCATAGATTTATGAATGGTTTGCATGTTGTAAGGCGTACTGATCAGTACTGGGCAGGCCTGGGTTGCGACCTAGTCATCGAGCAAGCTCTGATGCGCTCCCTAAAAACTGCAGGAGGACTCACCAGAGGAAGTGGAATGTCCGAACATCAGAGGGCCTTGTGGACTCTGTCTGTGCCAGTGTCCTCTTCCTACAGTGATGCAATGCAGGGTTTCACTCGCCAGAGCTTTGTCACCAGTGAACAACACAAGGAGGCAAGAGCGTCAAGGACGAGAAGAGATCGTGAAGACGTGGAGAAAATTGCAGATAAACTCGAGACCTTTTCACCTTTCTCTGATGAAGTGTCTCTTCGCAACATTATCACCGGTGTCAATGCAAATAAGGATGTGAATGTCCATAACCTGTTCACCATTGGAAGAGAAATAGTGGCAACAATGGAGGGTCAATCACTGTTTTCAGTTAAGTACAACCGGTCAATGAAAGCCAAGACCCTGGCATCCAGTGAGGCAATTGACGTTGCTAAGGACAAAACAATAGACACCGCTCTTTTGTTCCAAAGGTTTCTTGTGGTGTCTCAAACTGCTGATCTTTCCCTTGATGAGGTGATGGCCTATGAACTTTCACCATACCCACCATCCCTCTTTGAGGCAAAACATCTCTTACGCAAACCAAACAAAGCACAACTGATGGCTGCTATAAAAGAACAGAGTTCAGATGATGCAGTACTCAAGGATGTACCAGAAGTAGAACATTATGTTCTTGACGGAGGTTCTCTTCTCCATCGACTGAAGTGGTCACAAGGAAAGACATATTGTTCAATCGCTAACGACTATGCATCTTTCACAGTAAAGCACTATGGTAAGGTTACGATAGTATTTGATGGTTACATTGGAGGACCAAACACTAAGGACATTACCCATCAGAGACGGCGCAAAAATCGAACAAGTAACAAAGTGAACATTGCTGAAGGAACGAAATTTGTCGGGAAAAAGGAAGATTTCCTTTCGAATGTGGAGAACAAACAGTCTCTTATCAATCTCGTTTCACAGCGCATGTAGGACAGAGGTTGCCACGTAATACAATCAGAGGGGGATGCAGATGTGGAGATTGTTAAGGCAGCAGTGTCAATGTCATCCAACAAAAGTACTAGTCTCATTGGCGAAGATGCAGATCACGCATCAACCAGCGATGGCAACAAGCTTTATTTCTACTCGGATAAAGGGAGTTCTGCAACAGTATACGACATTAAGGCTATGAAGAAGTTGCTGGGAAACGATGTCTGCAGCAGTCTTCTGTTCCTGCATGCATTCACGGGTTGCGATACCACTTCCGCGGTTTTTGGGATCGGAAAAAAAACTCGGTCTACACAAGGTTTTGAAGGGAGACTCTGTCTTAAATAGCTGTGCTAAGATGTTTTCCACACCTAAGAAGAGCATAGCTGAGATTGAAGATGCTGGGTGTAAAGCGATGGTGGCATTGTTCGGGGGCAAACCTGCCAAAAAGTTGGTTCAGCCAAAATCTTTGTTACACCTGAACGACTGCCACCGACCTCCTCTGCAACGAAGTATCATGCCCTTCGGAGTTACCTCCAAGTGATGCTTTGGATGGACAATGGTGAGGCCATGGACACTACTGAATGGGGATGGGAATTGCAGAACAACATTCTAGTTCCAGTGATGATGGATACTTCACCTGCGCCAGAAACACTTTTGAAAATAATTCACTGCAATTGTTCTCGTGGTTGTAGTACACTTCGGTGCACTTGCAAAAGACAGGGACTTACCTGTTCACGGGTATGCGGACCATGTCAAGAAGGGCATTGTGACAATATGAGTGAGGAAGCAGTGTCTGATGATGAAAATAGTGACTCTTGATCTGACACGGTTATTCAGTGATGAAGTAGGCTGTAAAGGCAAACGGGGAGCAATACTCTCTCCCGGCCTATCAAGAATAAAAAGGTCCACAGGAAGTGCTAATATCTGTCAAGGGGGACAATAAACACTAGGAATGCTTCCTTAAATATATTAATTCGTGCACACATGACACAATAAAAGAAACAGGAACCACTAAAGGCAACACGCAAATAACAAGGCACACTACTCCGGACAATCAGTACGAGAAATAAATCTTCCGTGTTACGTCCCTTATGAAAGACTATAGTCTCGACAACGAGAACCAGGAAAGGGGCGCAACAACAGAAGATTCACTCTAAATACCTGTCACGGATGTAGAGGCAAACACAACTGAAGTAGGTGGTGGTCCTGTAGAAGGGGAGCAACGTAACCAGCCCAACGGTATCCGACGTCCAGTGAGAGCGAGAGGCTAAATCAAGCGAGGGTAGGTAACAGTGGAAGGTAGGCAGCTCAGGACCTTCCTCCCCGGCAGGGTAACAGCAGGTGACAGGAGAAGTCTTTCCACTAGCCTCGTCTTGATCGCTCTGCTGACTGGAGGGTGGTGTCCTATATATATAGCCTCGGCAGCGTGGCTTACGTGATCCTCTTACACGTACGTGGTGGTTCGAAACGAGGGAGTTGAACGAGCGGTTGAGGATGAACGAATGGAAGAGGAAGTGGCGAACGAGTGGCTGAAAGAGTCCTCCTGTCTGAAACCGGAATTGCTCGTTACCTCTGTCTTGAGGTAGTGGTTCGCCCTTACATAGGCCTTAAAATGCACTGTGTATTCCATAATTTTTAGAAATGAACATGTATGTCATGACGTCATTGATGTCATGACCTTGCCTGTCCATGTAGCTAGTATAACACTTTGTATAAAAAATGTTAAATCAAAATATACATATTGTATAAAAAATGCAAACTGTAACCTACAGCTATAGCTTTGAAATAGGGAAATATTGGTTATTTTTAGTGTGATGCCTGTCATCGTCTTATGACGTCATAGTTAGGACCTTTGTGGTGATCAATTTTTGGGAAACTTTTAGTATGTTGTTCCCCACATATAATAGTAATAAAAAAAATCATAAAACGCTTTCTTGGAATTTGTTCAGGGTCAAACCGTATTTTGACTGGACTAATGTGCCTGCGTTGATGTTTGCTGTTTGGACTGTGGAGTAAGCTGGGCTAAGAAACAGACCTGTACTTTAAAGCCTTGTGGTTGGGTAATGCCTTCATGTTCAAAATTTTAATATGCACAGTGCACAGATATATAACTTCAGTAACTCAGCTGCCAAGTACAAAGCTTTAAAGGAATGCCATGAGCCCCCACACAAACATCCCCCTCAGTATCACATCCAACCCCTTTCTACTGAACGACGTGAGTGGTTGCTTACTTCCTTGAAGGAAACTGGAGTGAAATGTGCATTCCAGTCGGTAGTTCCTGGGTATAATGATTCCTTTATATCTGCTGGTGTACAACTACCTAAGCCACTTACAGCACTATATATGCTGAGAAGCACAGAGCAATGTCCAAAGAGGAGATTGTGCTAAAAGCACAGGAAGTCTTTGCAAGTACCAAGTTAAGCCAGCAAGAGGTAGGTACAACAGTTGCTTATGGTACTCGTATTATTGCCAAGTAGACCCTCCATTTTATGTAAAAATTTTAAATCCTTTTCACTTAGCACAGGTCCAGTTGATCACTTTGTAACGTCCTTGTTTGAGGACAAAAGGAAATGGACACCATAAGAACTGACTAGTGTGAACTGAGCATGAGTAATACACAGTCTTTGCAAATCCACTGGTACAGTTACTACAGTAATAAATGTAATGTACTTCCAGATAGATGAGATCGAAAGAGCAACGAGGAAACAAAAGAAGTCTTGAGTGTGGTACCAGCAAAGGGCAGGCCGTGTGACAGCATCTATCCTGCGCAAAGTGGTCCACACCAGTGCAAGCAATCCAGCTCCATCACTGATTAAGTCAATATGTTACAATAAGGCCGTTAAATTTAGTTCAACAGCAACACGGTATGTAAAATTCTACGACAGTCAGTGTGAATGAGATGCAGGAGTTGGCCTGGGCCTCTGGCTATTAGCCTATGCGCAGTGTCAGTATATATATATATATATATATATATATAATATATAGATATATATATATATATATATATATATATATATATATATATATATATATTGTCACGATCAGTTTACCTCCTTGACCCCAAGAGCACAAAGTCAAGAGGCATCAGACAGAATAATGAGTTAAAATTAATGTAATACTGACATTACCTTAGGTAAGATGATTAGAAAAACAAAGTAGATATTAAACACAACGAGTTTAATACAAGTTGTTGCCAACTATGGTATTTAAAACAGTAAAATGAACTTCTACGAACTTATGCTATGGTATTAAAACAGTAAAATGAACTTCTACGAACTTATGCTATCACTATAACTCTAGCAAACACAAATTAAACATAATATAAACTTATCGACAATTCGGGTATTACAAGAAGACAGGTCAGGACTCCAGGGGTTGCACGGGGGAACAGCTTACAGATGTTGTGGTTGCTCCCAGGACAGGACGACGATAGTTTTTTTTTTTTTTTTTTTTTTTTTTGCCATCACCCAGACATGGGTATTAGGCCAATTATATTATTGGATTTGTGTATTTGTATTTACAAGAAGTTTTTTTTATTCATTTGTGTTTTGTTTTGTTTTTAAGTTTTATTTATTTATTTATTATTTTTTATTTTTTTTAATATAACATCAACCATAACAACAACAACAACAGCAACAACAACAACAACAACAACAACGTCACACTTGCACACATGCTTCGTTCACACAGGGCAACCACTCCTATTGCAAAACTATTGTCCTTTGTTAATGCAGGGGATGGAGGGGGCAACACACAAACACACAAGGTGATTACGTAGTGTTACTACGTATTGCTTTTATTTATAAAAAAAATAATAATAAGAAGAAAAAAATAATAAAAATGAAAACATTGATATCAAATCACGCTGGATGGAATTCATACACACTTTCATACTTTTATTTACATTATATATATATATATATATTGGAGTGAAAAAAATATACATAGTGCATCATATAGAATATATACACATAAATCTAAACTCTCTCATTAAGTTGGTCTCAGTCAGGTAAATCATCAGTCTATCGACCACATCCGGGTGTTCGTCACCCAGAAGGGTGGTCTACGTTAGCGTGAGGCCGCGACTCTGGCAATACGCCGCCAAGGGCCGCCTCTCCTCACGATAACGCACATAGTGAAGCAGGATGTGCTCGACAGAGAGGGTGACATTGCATACAGAACATTGTGGTGGGAATGCTTTGGCTATGTAGGGGAGCATGTGGGTGGGGAGGGTGCAGCCCATCCTGAGGCGTGCGAGGACAACCTCCTCCCGCCTTGTGGGGCGATTGTAGGAAGCCCACTCGCCTAGGATGGGTTTATATAGTTTGTAGGCGGAGGTTGTCCCAGTGACTCTGCCACAGGAGTTTTGCTGATGATTTAACAACTGAGAGACATGACTGCATATCCCGACGGAGGTTCCACGCTCCCTCGAGCTCTGCGGCAGACCGAGCTAGCATGTCAGCCTGTTCATTCCCGCGAATATTGGAATATCCAGGCACCCAAATCAGTGAGAAGGATTTACAACTTGAATTGAATTTATTAATGATGTTGCCCTGGATTTCATTTGTATCCGTACGGCCGGACTCTATTGCCTGAAGGGCTGTCATAGAGTCCGAAAAAATAGTAATTGAATGTTGTGATGAATTTAAAGCATAATATATGGCTTTGTCAATTGCAAAAATTTCAGCGGAAAAGACCGATGTATGAGTCGGCAGTCGGAACCTGAGAGCACATTCACATGACCACACACTTGCACCCACACATTCATCCGTCTTGGAACCGTCAGTATATATGTGTAGGCATAGAGGGAGGCCAGCGATGACGGCCCGAAAGTGTTGGTGGAGCTCTGCCTCGGCAACAACAGCCTTCTTCCCCCTTTTTCATGTTATGTTGATTGATGGTTGTTGTTTCTTCCAAGGGGGAAGGGTGGGCAGCACGAGGCGGTCCACATCGTCCAGTCTCACGCCCGTTTCTTGGCATAGAGCGTAAAGTCTGACAGAGACTGGACGGTGGACCACAGTGTGGAGGTGGTGGTGCTGCCAGACGATCTTGCTTGCTGCGTTGCCGAGGGGAGCTTTCCGGGCGGTTTTTATCCCATAGGATAATAATAGGGCATCGCGACGGTGTTGCAGTGGTGGTATGTTGGCCTCAACCTCCATCCTCGCTACACGAGTGCAGCGCAGGGCTCCAAGACACATTCTCACACATTCATTTTGCACAACATCCAACCTCCTCAATGTTGGTTCCGACCCTGACCCGTACACCGGTGAGCCATAGTCTAAATGAGAGCAAATTAAGGACTTGTACACCATTAATAAAGATTTTCTGTCTGCTCCCCATGAAGTACCACGGAGGTATTTGAGGACATTGATTTTTTTACGGCAACGGATAAGTAATTCATTAATGTGGGTCTTCCAATTGAGTCTGCTGTCAAAATGGAGATCTAAGAATTTGACTGAATTTTCAAATGGTATCGGCTGGCCTTAGAGAGTTAATTGCAAATCAGGTACGTTACGTCTAGTAAAAACAACACAGATACATTTAGCAACGG
Organism: Callinectes sapidus; assembly: GCA_020233015.1. Lineage (NCBI taxonomy): Eukaryota > Metazoa > Arthropoda > Malacostraca > Decapoda > Portunidae > Callinectes > Callinectes sapidus. Next base: position 3,993,945 of record CM035216.1, on the reverse strand, counting down.
AAAACTTAAATCCCCACAAAGAGTCCCAATGCTGAACGGAATGAAGAGCGTCTTGAATCCGCCCCGCTCAGAACTGAGCTTTAGGCAAGGAGTGCCATAACGCACAGTCGTCAGCGTACAGTGAGTATTTAAGATTCCTGGGGACGGGAGTTGTGGACAGAATATCATTAATCATAATACAAAATAATATAGGACTAAGAACACTACCCTGCAGCACCCCGTTCTCCTGGACGAAAACGTCCGAGATTACGTTACTAGGAAGCTTGACAGAGAATGTTCTGTCCTGTAGAAAATTAAAAACAAAAATGGGCAAGTTACCTCTGAAGCCATAAGCGTAGAGTTTCGTAAGAATACCGGGTCGCCATGTCATGTCGAAGGCTTTGTGTATGTCAAGGAACACCCCTATCATGAATTCTTTTTTGGCAAATGGCTCTGAAATGCAATGCTCTAGGTGTGTTAGGTGATCCATCGTGCTTCGGTACTTCCGAAACCCCGACTGTTCATCACCTAACAAATCCTTCGCTTCTAAAACAAAAGGCAGCCTTCGCTTTACCATACGTTCCATGACCTTACATAGACAGCTCGTGAGCGCAATAGGGCGAAACGCACTGGGGTCCGTAAGGCGTCCAGTCTTTTTGGGGAGTGGGATGGTATGTGCAAAGCCCCAAGACTTAGGAAATGTGTGTGTGGTCCATATTTTGTTGTAGAGCAATAATAATTTAGTGATGGAATGGTGGCCGAGATGCTGTAACATAATATATGAAATATTATCTGGACCTGGGCTGGAGCCTTTACAGTATTTCAGGGCAAGAAGGAGTTCATCCAACGTAAACTCTGTGTTGTAGTCCGAGTTTACGCCTCCCGTGGCAAAGTTTGGGACTGAGAGTTCTGCCTCTTCCTTGCGGGGGAGGAAGGCAGGGGTATAGTACGCGGAACTGCTTGCCTGATAAAAATGGTGGGCTATTGCATTTGCTACTTCTTGTTTGTTGTCTATTATACTGTTATTTATGTTTAGAGTGTTTATTGGGATGTACGGTTTCTTATTATTGAATATGTTTATTGTTTTCCACACTTTTGACAGGGGTGTGGTGCGATTCACTGTTGAAATGAATTGTCTGAATGAGTCAGTTTTTGCATTGCGGATGACTTTCCTTGCCTGAGCCCTTGCCTTTTTATAGGCTATGAAGTTTGCTTGACTGGGCTGCTGGCTGAAATGCCTGTATCGCCTATTACGCTCACGAAGTGCTTGTCGGCAATCCGTTGTCCACCATGAAACTCCATGCTTAGTGTGAACTGTAGAAGTTTTCGGAATAGAAGCCTCGGCGGCGTGTAATATGGATCGTGTTGCGTTGCTGACCATCGTGTCAATGTCCTCGCCAGATATATCCACGTCGGCAATCCCACGGAAGGTTGCCCAATCTGCTCTCTTAAAGTTGAACTTGGGAGTGCGGGGGGTGGGCGGGATGTCGCGTGAGTAAGAGATACAGATGGGTAGATGGTCACTTCCGTGGGAGTCGTCGATGACTTCCCAGGAGAAGTCAGGGAGTATATATACCTGGCGATAACAATGCAACATCAATGGCAGACGCGTTACCGGTCCGCTCATCTACACGAGTCGCACTTCCGTCGTTCAGAAGACAGAGGTTTGTCTGCAACATAATGCCATGTATCTGTTCCCCACGTACACTTGACCTCTCACTTTCCCATTGTTGATGATGAGCGTTAAAGTCGCCCAGTACTAGCCTGTTACCCGGAAGCTGGCTAATCAGTGATGTAATATCGTCATCAACAATGGGGATATTGGGAGGCAAGTAGAGGGATCAGCTAGCCAGATACGTGTTGTTGAATCTAAGCCTGCACGCGACAGCTTCCAGGGGTGTATTCAACGTCACTTCTGTTTGTGTTAGTGTTTTATGTATGTATATGGCAATGCCGTGTCCCTCATATCTTCTATACGGATGATAGTGTTTTAGCACTATAGGATCAGGCTGATCCTGCAGTCTCCTCTCCTGTAGACAAATAACAAACGGCCTGTGTATGTTGACTAAAAGTGACAAATATGAAGCTTTATTCCGAATACTTCTGCAGTTCCACTGTAACACCTTGAACATCATGGCTTAAGAGTGGAGGTGGCGGCCGTGTTTCTTGGTCCTTTAGCGCTCTGAGGAGCTGCCGTGGGACCCCTCCCAGCCCTTACTAGTGGTGATACCCATTGGATCATCAATCGTTAACTCCCCGGAGCTCGTCGAGAGGGAGCGAGCGTGAGAACTCCTCCTTGAGGGCGCGGGAGCAGCGACGACATGAGAAGGGCGAGTGCGTTCAAGTTTTGTTAAATTTAGTTTATCAGCCTTGTCAGTCTTTTCACTCTTACTGGAAACATGAGAGATAGGGGACAGATATGGAGCAGAGGAAACTGTGGAGGTAGATGAGGCAGGCAACGGATCAGTCTGAATTCTAATAGTGCACATCTTGGGAGGAGCCCTTACTGCTGAAGCATAAGAAGCGTTTGAAGCAGGAGCGAACTGCGTCTGCTTCACTCTCATCCTTGCTTCATAGTAAGAAATCCCTTCGGTAGCTTTCACTGTGCAGATCTCTTTTTCCAATTTCCACGTGGGGCAATCGCGCGAGAAAGTGGAATGAGCACCTTCACAGTTACGGCACTTTTGGACAAGAGATGTACATTGGTCTGCAGAATGACCCTCATCTGAACATCTACCGCAGTAGGCGTGGGAAGACCGACAAGCATTTCCATGATGACCATAAAGTTGACAATTGAAGCAACGGAGAGGATTCGGAATGTAGGGACGAACGGAAACCGACACATATCCTACATGAACCCTATCCGGCAATTTAGCAGCACTGAAAGTTAAGATGACAGATTCTGTGCTCCTTCTGGTGCCGTCAACATTCTTAGTGATCTTACGAGCTTCAATATTACATCCTGGTCAGCCATGCAATCAGTAATCTCGGCCTCATCCATATCCACAAAATCGCGGTGGGAGGCAACTCCCCGACACGAGTTCATAGACACTGGAATGAAAGCCTCGATCTCGATGTCATGGATGGTCCGGAGCTTCAACAATGACTTTAATTGACTTACGTTGAGGGTCTGAACTAGCAAGTCACCACTGGCAAGTTTTTTTACATTTACAACATTACCAACATTACAGTCAATGACTTTCTTTATTATAAAAGAATTGACAGTTGACAGGCGGGTCGAAGTCTTAGAGTGAAGAGTCACAAAAGTCGCTTTATTAGGGTCAATACTCAGTCTGGCGGTCGGGGGTCGTCGATCAATGCCCTCCCTCCCCTTTGGAGGGGGAGGTGAGGAGGGTCCGTCCGGCATGGTGGGGGGGTACACCCCCCTCCTACAGGAGGGGAGCGGGACTTAAGTGGGAGGAGGTCAGGGAGGAGTTTCCTAACGTCAGATTGTCCTGCCAAACCACTCTAGGGGGGCCGGACGGTGTCAATTCACCCCAAAAGCACGCTCACTGAGGCGGATCCTCCGTAGGTAAGAGAGGAAAAACAATCTGACACGGTGGCAACAAACACCTTCTGTTGCCGCTAAGGACAAGGTAATGATAGGCAAATCTAAAATCACGGGGCAATGGGAATCCTAACTTTATTTAACTATGATCCTAGGCCAGATGGGCGTACAAAAAATCCACGGAAAGGTGGCAGACAGACAGGGCTTCAGAGCACGTGTTGGTGGCACGGTGTCTGGGCTCAGTCTGCTGACTGGATTTTTTTTTTTTTTTTTTTTTTTTTTTTTTTTTTTTTTTTTTTTTGCCATCACCCAATCATGGGTATTAGGCCATTTATTTTTAATTTTGTGTATTTGTTTATTTACATACAAGTGCATTTTTTGTTTAATTTATTTGTGTTTTATGTTTTTTATTTTCATTTTATTTATATACTTTATTTTTCTTTTTGTTTACATAATAACAAAGAAAAACAACAACAACAACAACAACAACAACAACAACAACAACAACAACGACAACAGTCACACTTACACACACGCTTCATTCACACAGGGTACCTACTCCTACTGCAAAGCTATTGTCCTTTGTCAAGGCAGGGAAGGGGGTGGCAACACACAAACACACATTGTCTACGTAGTATTGCTACGTATTGCTTTTATTAAATATATATAATAACAATAAAAAAAATAAATAAATAAATAAAAAATAAATAAAAAATGAATAATATAGATAAAAATTAATAGAAATAAACAAACGGTGGAAAACATTTACATCAAATCACGCTAGATAGAATTCATACACACTTTCATACTTTTATTTACATATATATATATATATATATATATATATATATATATATATATATATATATATATATATATATATATATATATATATATATATATATATATGAAAAAAATGTACATAGTGCATCATAGAGAATATATACACATAAATCACAACTCTCTGATTAAGTTGGTCTCAGTCAGATAAATCATCAGTCTATCGACCACATCCGGGTGTTCGTCACCCAGAAGGGTGGTCTGCGTTAGCATGAGGCCGAGACTCTGGCAATACGCCGCCAAGGGCCGCCTCTCCTCACGATAACGCACACAGTGAAGCAGGATGTGCTCGACAGAGAGGGTGATATTACATACAGAACATTGTGGTGGGAAAGCGTTGGCTATGTAGGGGAGCATGTGGGTGGGGAGGGTGCAGCCCATCCTGAGGCGTGCGAGGACAACCTCCTCCCGCCTTGTGGGGCGATTGGAGGAAGCCCACTCGCCTAAAATGGGTTTGATGGTTTGTAAGTGGAGGTTGTCCCAGTGATTCTGCCACAGGAGTTTTGCTGGTGATTTAACAACTGAGAGACATGCCTGCAGATCCCGACGGAGGTTCCACGCTCCCTCGAGCTCTGCGGCAGACCGAGCTAGCATGTCAGCCTGTTCATTCCCACGTATATTGGATCAGTGAGAAGGATTTACAACTTGAATTTAATTTATTAATGATGTTGCCCTGGATTTCATTTGTATCCGTACGGCCGGACTCTATTGCCTGAAGGGCTGACATAGAGTCCGAAAAAATAATAATTGAATGTTGTGATGAATTTAAAGCATAATCTATGGCTTTCTCAGTTGCAAAAATTTCAGCGGAAAAGACCGATGTATGGGCCCGGAAGCGCTGGTGGTGCTCAGCCTCGGCAACAACAGCCTTCTTCCCCCTTAGCCATGATGTTATGAATGATGCTGCTTGTTACTTCCATGGGGGAAGGGTGAACAGCACGAGGCGGTCCGCCTCGTCCAGTCTCACGCCCGTTTGCTGGCATAAGGCGTTAAGTCTGACAGAGACTGGACGGAGGAGTGCAGGGTGGAGGTGGTGGTGCTGCCAGACGATCTTGCTTGCTGCGTTGCCGAGGGTCGCTTTCCGGGCGGTTTTTATTCCATAGGATAGGAGTAATGCATCGCGACGGTGTTGCAGCGGTGGTATGTTGGCCTCAACCTCCATCCTTGCTACACGAGTGCAGCGCAGGGCTCCAAGACACATTCTCACACATTCATTTTGCAAAACATCCAACCTCCTCAATGTTGGTTTCGACCCAGACCCATACACTGGTGAGCCATAGTCTAAATGAGAGCAAATTAAGGACTTGTACACCATTAATAAAGATTTTCTGTCTGCTCCCCATGAAGTACCACGGAGGTATTTGAGAACATTGATTTTTTTACGGCAACGGATAAGTAATTAATTAATTTGGATCTTCCAATTGAGTCTGCTGTCAAAATGCAGACCTAAGAATTTGACTGAATTTTCAAATGGTATCGGCTGGCCTTGAAGAGTTAATTGCAAATTAGGTACGTTACGTCTAGTAAAAACGACACCGATACACTTAGCAAGGGAAAACTTAAATCCCCACAAAGAGGCCCAATGCTGAACGGAATGAAGAGCGTCTTGAATCCGCCCCGCTGAGAACTGAGCGTTAGGCGAGGAGTGCCATAACGCACAGTCGTCAGCGTACAGTGAGTATTTAAGATTCCTGGGGACGGGAGTTGTGGACAGAATATCATTAATTATAATACAAAATAATATAGGACTAAGAACACTACCCTGCGGCACCCCGTTCTCCTGGACGAAAACGTCCGAGATTACGTTACTAGGAAGCTTGACAGAGAATGTTCTGTCCTGAAGAAAATTAAAAACAAAAATGGGCAAGTTACCTCTGAAGCCATGAACGTAGAGTTTCGTGAGGATACCATGTCGCCATGTCATGTCGAAGGCTTTGTGGATGTCTAGGAACATCCCTATCATGAATTCTTTTTTGGCAAATGGCTCTGAAATGCAATGCTCTAGGTGTGTTAGGTGATCCATCGTGCTTCGATACTTACGAAACCCCGACTGCTCATCACCTAACAAACCCTTCGCTTCTAACACAAAAGGCAGACTTCGCTTTACCATACGTTCCATGACCTTACATAGACAGCTTGTGAGCGCAATAGGACGAAACGCACTGGGGTCCGTAAGGCGTCCAGTCTTTTTGGGGATTGGGATGGTATGGGCAAAGCCCCAAGACTTAGGAAATGTGTGTGTGGTCCATATTTTATTGTAGAGCAATAATAATTTAGTGATGGAATGGTGGCCGAGATGTTGTAACATAATATATGAAATGTTGTCTGGACCTGGACTGGAGCCTTTACAGTATTTCAGGGCAAGAAGGAGTTCATCCAACGTAAACTCTGTGTTGTAGTCCGAGTTTACGCCTCCCGTGGCAAAGTTTGGGACTGAGAGTTCTGCCTCCTCCTTGCGAGGAAGGAAGGCAGGAGTGTAGTAGGCGGAACTGCTTGCCTGATAAAAATGGCGGGCTATTGCATTTGCTATTTCTTGTTTGTTGTCTATTATACTGTTATTTATATTTAGAGTATTTATTGGGATGTATGGTTTTTTATTGTTAAATATGTTTATTGTTTGCCACACTTTTGACAGGGGTGTGGTGCGGTTCACAGATGAGATAAATTGTCTGAATGAGTCAGTTTTTGCATTACGGATGACTTTCCTTGCCTGAGCCCTTGCCTTTTTATAGGCTATGAAGTTTGCTTGACTGGGCTGCTGGCTGAAATGCCTGTATCGCCTATTACGCTCACGAAGTGCTTGTCGGCAATCCGTTGTCCACCATGAAACTCCATGCTTAGTGTGAACTGTAGAAGTTTTCGGAATAGAAGCCTCGGCGGCGTGTAATATGGATCGTGTTGCGTTGCTGACCATTGTGTCAATGTCCTCGCCAGATATATCCACATCGGCTATCCCACGGAAGGTTGCCCAATCTGCTCTCTTAAAGTTGAACTTGGGAGTGCGGGGGGTGGGCGGGATGTCGCGTGAGTAAGAGATACAGATGGGTAGATGGTCACTTCCGTGGGAGTCGTCGATGACTTCCCAGGAGAAGTCAGGGAGTATACCCGGCGATAACAATGACAGATCAATGGCAGACGCGTTACCAGTCCGATCATCTACACGAGTCGCACTTCCATCGTTCAGAAGACAGAGGTTTGTCTGCAACATAATGTCAACTATCTGCTCCCCACGTACACTTGACCTCTCACTTCCCCATTGCTGATGATGGGCGTTAAAGTCGCCCAGTACTAGCCTGTTGCCCGGAAGCTGGCTAATTAGTGATGTGATGTCGTCATCAACAATGGGGGTATTGGGAGGCAAGTAGAGGGAACATATAGCCAGATACGTGTTGTTGAATCTCACCCTGCACGCGACAGCTTCCAGAGGTGTATTCAACGTCACTTCTGTTTGTGTTAGAGTTTTGTGTATGTATATGGCAACACCGTGTCCCTCATATCTTCTATACGGATGGTAGTGTTTTAGCACTGTAGGATCAGGCTGATCCTGCAGTCTCGTCTCCTGTAGACAAATAACAGAGGCCTGTGTATGTTCACTAAAAGTGACAAATATGAATCTTTATTTCGAATACTTCTGCAGTTCCACTGTAACACCTTGAACATTATGGCTTAAGAGTGGAGGTGGCGGCCGTGTTTCTTGGTCCTTTTGCGCTCTGAGGAGCTGCCGGGGGACCTCTCCCGGCCCTTACTAGTGGTGACATCCATTGGGTCATCAATTGTTAACTCCCCGGAGCTCGTCGAGAGGGAGCGAGCGTGAGAACTCCTCCTCGAGGGCGCGGGAGCTGCGACGACATGAGAAGGGCGAGTGCGTTCAAGTTTTGTTAAATTTAGTTTATCAGACTTGTCAGTCTTTTCACTCTTACTGGGAGCACGAGAGATAGCTGACAGATATGGAGCAGAGGAAGTTATAGCAGTAGAAGTTTTAGTTGAAGTGGATGTAGTTTTATCAGGTGATGAGGCAGAGGTTGAAGGGGAAACTGTAGAGGTAGATGAGGCAGGCAACGGATCAGTCTGGATTCCAATAGTGCACATCTTGGGAGGAGCCCTTACTGCTGAAGCATAAGAAGCGTTTGAAGCAGGTGCGGACTGCGTCTGCTTCACTCTCATCCTTGCTTCATAGTAGGAAATCCCTTCAGTAGCTTTCACTGTGCAGATCTCTTTTTCCAATTTCCACGCGGGGCAATCGCGCGAGAAAGTGGAATGAGCACCTTCACAGTTACGGCACTTTTGGACAAGAGAAGTACATTGGTCTGCAGAATGACCCTCATCTGAACATCTACCGCAGTAGGCGTGGGAAGACCGACAAGCATTTCCATGGTGACTATAAAGTTGACAATTGAAGCAACGGAGAAGATTCGGAATGTAGGGACGAACGGAAACCGACTCATATCCTACATGAATCCTATCCGGCAATTTAGGAGCACTGAAAGTTAAAATAACAGATGCTGTGCTCCTTCTGGTGCCGTCAACATTCTTAGTGATCTTACGAGCTTCAATTACATCCTGGTCAGCCATGCAATCAGTAATCTCGGCCTCATCCATATCCACAAAATCGCGGTGGGAGGCAACTCCCCGACACGAGTTCATAGATACTGGAATGAAAGCCTCGATCTCGATGTCATGGATGGTTCGGAGCTTCAACAATGACTTTACTTGACTAACGTTAAGGGTCTGAACTAATAGGTCACCACTGGCAAGTTTTTTTACATTTACAACATTACCAACATTACAATCTATGACTTTCTTTATTATAAAGGAATTAACTGATGAGAGGCGGGTGGAAGTCTTTGAATATAGAGTCACATAAGTTGCTTTGTTGGGATCAATGTTCAGTCTGGCGGTCGAGGGTCGTCGATCAGTGCCCTCCCTCCCTCTTGGAGGGGGAGGGGAGGAGGGTCCGTCCGGCATGGAGGGGGTACACCCCCATCCTACAGGAGGGGAGCGGGACTCAAGTGGGAGGAGTTTCCTAAGGTCAGATTGTCCTGCCAAACCACTATATGGGGGCCGGACGGTGTTATTTCACCCCAAAAGCACGCTCACTGAGGGGGATCCTCCGTAGGTGAGAGAGGAAAGACAATCTGACACGATGGCAACAGATACCTTCTGTTGCCGCTAAGGACAAGGTATTGCGAAGCAAATCTAAAATCACAGGGGCAATGGGAATCCTAACTTTATTTAACTATGATCCTAGGCCAGACGGGCGTTCAAAAAAATCCACGCAAAGGTGGCAGACAGACAGGGCTTCAACACGTGTTTGTAGCACGGTGTCTGGGCTCAGTCTGCTGTGTGGACGAGAGTGAGCCCATCGCTGCTATATATAACCTTCGATGCTTCAAGGGTTCAGAGGATCGAACGGTAGTCGAAAGGTCGAAATTACAGTCGCAACCATTGTGAGTCGCTGGCGATTCGAGTCTAATACAATACAGGTACCGAACACACATTGAAGCCTTCCATATTACAATATATATATATATATATATATATATATATATATATATATATATATATATATATATATATATATATATATATATATATATATATAAGGTGATATCTTCCTTTATACTAAAGTATTTTTGCATGTTAGGCAGCGTTTGTTTAGAAGTGTACTTTACATATAAATTTGTACTACCCGTTTCATGTTACTCTCAAAACAGCATGCATACCATACCTATTCCCTTTCTGTATTTGGATCATAGACTTTTTTTTTTTTTTCCTCAGTAAAGTACTATTTTTAGAAGGTTGACTCTAAAGCTTTTTCCTGCATAGATGCCAGGATTATCTAAGTTACTGCTTAATATTTTAACATTTCAGTTATTCTATGCAGCATTATCATCTTGTGCTGTCTTTGGATGTTTGTCAGATCCCTGGCATAGGCAACTGTATTCTTTCTTTCATACACTTAATGTATACTGTATTTCTACAGATGGGGCTGTGACCATGAAAGAGAAGCTTGTATGGCCTATTTAAAGGAGATGACCTCTCACCATAATATTAGGATTGAGGAAGCAGGGTTTTCAGTGGATCTAGGTAACCCATTTTTTGGAGCATCTCCTGATGAGTATGTGAGGTGTACATGTTGCCAAAAGAGAATATTGCTTGAAATAAAATGTCCTTACAGTTGCCGTAATCAATCTCTTGAGGTAACTGCTACTAACCAAAACTTCTGTTTAGAGATTAATCACTCAGGAAAATTGTCACTGAAAAGAGACCATGAATATTTTTACCAGGTCCAAGGTCAGCTCCATGCCACAAAAGCTGACTTTTGTGATTTTGTTGTTTGGATACCAGGTCAAAAGCCACACATAGAAAGACTTGAGCCTGATCCAAATTTAATTTCCAGCACCATGAGGCATGTTCAAAACTTTGTAATAGAGGGTCTCCTTCCCGAGTTACTATGTAAATGGGTACGTAGAAATCAAAGTGAGAAACTGCCTACAATGGTTGCACAACAGCAAGTATGGAACTATTGTCGCAGGCCACCAAATTATAACATGGTACGATGTGGTCATGTATCATGTGACATTGTTTTGTTTTATCTACAGTGTACCCTACTTCAGAAAATCCCCAAAAGGAAATGGTTATGCAGAAATTGTAAAGCTTCTCCTAAAGCAGAGCCACCATCACACAAGTCATAATTTTTCAAATACATATCCATCTTCTCTGTGCCCTTCATTCTAGCTTTCACCATACTTATAGTAAAAACTGCAATGCATTTCATTGCCCTTCTTTGTTCTGTCTTTTCATGATGTTTGCAAGATACACATATTATCATAAACAACACTTTTTATTACTGTATTGTATCATATTTTGTAATGGTTTAACTGATGAGGAAAATAAGCCCTAACTATTATCTGTAAACACTTCATTGAACCAACTGAGATATAATATTGCAGACATACTAAGGTAGCTTAATGCAACAAAGTGGAATAAATATTACCGTAAACCTATACTGTACATGTGTTATTTACTCACTTATTCCTATCTTACACAAAACAAGTATCTGCAGAGGGGTACCAACTTAGAAAATAATAGCTTCAGTGGACCTAAGGAGCCTAATTAAATTCAAAAGAATATTTACTCCTATTATTCAAATGGGACAATGGAAGGGGATAGATTCACTAAGGCACTAGCTACATGTACACATTTGTCAACAGATGTCATTTTCAGTACTGGATCTTTCTGTAGCATGCTAATTGGTAGGTAGTGTGTCTTGAAGTAAAGTATATCTATTTCTTAGCACACCAATGACTCTCTCAACATGAATGCTCTGAGATGCAAGTTCTCTTGTTTCTTGCACTTCTGTTATAGCTCAATCACGTGTGAATACAGGTATTTCAACTTTACACTGATACATTGCCACCCTGTCTTTGATATCAAAGTCTCCGTCTGCTAGGAAACATCACCTGGTTTCAGTTTACTCAGTAACTCGCTGTTATCAGTAACACACTTGTCTGAAGTACGGCCATCCCATCCTTTTGAAACAAATGAAACTGAACCTTGATGAGTAGTTGCAATCAAGTACTTGACAGTATTATGACACTTGTAATTTAACCATGTTTGTGCTTTGGCCTTCAGATCTTTTGATCTTTCAATAAAAATTTCAAAGCAGTCTATGATCCCAATGCAAGAAGGAAATGTTTCTCTAAATGAGATGGGCATAGTCTTTCTAACTTCATCTCTTTCAGGCCAAACTATTGTTTCTGGAACCAGCTGAACTCAAAGAATGTCTACCACAGCTGAAGAGATTCTAGACACAGTTGAGGAATGAATGCCAAACCTACAGGAAAGATCCTTAAGTTTTAAATTCAAACGGAGTCTTGACAAGGTAAGAACGAGTTGTTGAAAGGGTGTGATGCACATAGTCTTTAGGGATGGAGTAATGAGATTGACCAGTACCATCAAAACTGCAAAAGAAGATAGACCAGTATAATAGTTTACTTTATCATCATCATTTGCAAAAGAGTTCGGTTACTGAAAGATTTTTAATGATTTTCTTACTTTCCACTAACCGTGCTCTCAAATCCTGACATTCTAGTTCCAGTGCTGCATAGGCTTTTACACCTTGCACAATATCACACCAATGCGATCTTGATGTCATTAGATGCAAACCTCACCTCTCTCTTAGTTTATAGATTGAATAATATTGACTACCATCAAATTAACAATAAAAAGTAGTTTTATAAAATAACATTCTAGCTTGTTTGTGGTGCTGAAATTAATTAATAAAAAAATGATAATTATAAAAGAAAAAACTAATAAAGAAATATAGATATACAATCATATGACAGCTATAAAGAAAGGGAATATTTCCAAATGAGTATTATATAATACATAGATATACAATCATATGCCAGCTATAAAGAAAGGGAATATTTCCAAATGATTATAATACATAGATGAAACAACTTGAAAATCAAACATACTTCCTCTTGAAATGGTCCCAGCTTCTTTTCAGATCCTTTGTGGTCCTGGGGTCAGTGCCTGGAAAACAGACATTGAACCTAGTAGTGATTTCAGCGCAGGCCTTGGCCTTCATTCTTTGGAGTTAAGGGTTGGAGGCCTTAGAGGGGAGGATAGCCTCCCTTTCCTGGATGAGGGCCAGCAGCTGGGACCTTTGCTTCTCCACTAGAGGAAGTGTCTGTAAATTTGTATATATATAGTTATTCTTTACAATTTCAATATTCAATTTAATGTTGTGTAATATGGTGAACTTAGTTTCATAATAAAGTTTGCTACTCATAAAAAACAACAACTTTTGTTTAGAGTTTATGCAAATGTTTCATTGTTCCTCTGTCAGGTTACATGTTATTCTATTTTATGCACGTTTAGGATAAAGATACTAGGATCTAGTATACATATGCAGACCAATAATAATAGTCTGCCGTGTATGTGGTGAAGCAAGGGCATCTTGTGGACCACCTCTGCTGATCCATTCACTCATTATGAGTTTAACACCATCCTTGTATCCACACATAATGTATTTATAATATTTATCTGGTGTGGAAGGCAGCAATTATCTATAAGCTTCAAACAAGGCCAATAAATCAAGGGTCTCGTGGCGCCAGCATCGTAGCCTAGTGGCGGGGCCTATTTATCTCGTAGAAATCTCTCAATGATGAACATTTTAGTTACCTAAAACATTGTTTTATACATACCTATATATTTTAGTTTATGTAAATGACTAACATCATTGCTAAATAAGAGTAAAAAAACAAGTAAACCCTACCTTAGCAGGAGATGATGCCATTGCAGACAAATTTCGCGGTAATTTTAAGAGCAATGTTTTGAGACTCCGGCATACCAACCGCGCTCCTTGTCCTTAACCGCATATGTTGGTGAACCTGCCCGCCTTCTCCACGGTGGAGCGGTTCTTGAATATCCAACCGTCGAGATGTCCACGATCTGAAAAACCACGCCGTGGTGCACCATCCACGATTCTTGCATGTTATGCTACCTGTGTCACTATCAGAACCGATGTTATCGTCTGCGTTTTCCTGGAGAAGCTCAGGGGCCATACTTATAAAGGAAAGATTTCGCCCGAGACGACAAGCTGTTCATCTTAAACTATCAAAATGGCGGATGCGCGTCCTAAATCCTGTGAAAACGCCGTAAGTCGAACAATCTCCGCCTGAGACGCGGCAAAGTTACGGCAGGGTGGGAGGTGGAATACAGACTTACGGCGAGGCCTGAGACGCGCTTAAGACAGTAAACAAACATGGCCGTGGCAGCAGCTGAACGTCGTCCCAGAGTTTTCCGTGAAGGGACAGACGTCTTGAACGACTTCAGTGATGCCGAACTTGTCAAAAGATACCGCCTGGATAGGGAAGGTATCATGTTTGTGACAGACTTGGTGTGAGATGCCATTTCAAGCCCCACGACAGGAAATAAGGCGATTTCGCCTGAGATGAAAGTCATTGCCACCCTTACATATCTCGCCACTGGAAAAATGCAACAGTGCAATAGTGATGATTTGGGTCCCTCAAAACAAACAATTAGTGCCATTGTAAAAGAGACAGTGTATGCCCTCACAAATTTGGATATACTGAGAACGTTCATTGTGTTCCCAACCAGTGAAGCAGTGACTGCCACCAAACAGAGGGAATTCGTGGCACACTATGGTATGCACGGCATCATCGGTGCTATTGATGGTACACATGTGCGGCTGCTTCCCCTTAAAGAATTTGAGGTGGAATATGTCAACAGAAAAGGGCAGCATACCATCAATGTGCAAGTGGTATTTGACCAAAATTACAAGCTCTTGGACATAGTAGCTCTATGCATGATGCATGATGCACAAAATTTTTTTTAAGGAATTGCTATATTTGCACTTTTTGAAGGTGGATCCCACCTTCTTGGGTACAGTTGTTAGCCAAGTCAGAGGTGGCTGCTTATCCCTTAGCAGCATCTTCAGCCAGGACCACAAACAAACTACAACAGGTAAGTGTATTTTCCACTTAAAATTGTCTTTTCAATTTTAATGTTTTACATTATTATTTTTCTTGAGTATTTATTTATTTTGACACAATGGTGCTTCCCATCCAATTTCTTTCAATGCATTAACTTGACTAACTAAATCTAAGAGTTGTTCCCTTCAAATTTAATTAGCATATAAATAATTAATAACTGGAGTGTGATAAAGTTTTAAAGATGTTACACACTGAAATCCCAATGCATTTCCTTTAATAGAGACCACAACAGAACAAGATGTGTTGTAGAGCGGGGGGATTGCGCAGTGGAAGAGGCGATTCCAAGTACTTCATGGAGAAGTTAGAGTGAAGTCCCCTGCATGTGTGTGCAGGATCATTGAGGTCTGTGCCCTGATCCACAACATATGGAAGTACAGGAACATTGGCTTACCAGCTGAGGATGGGAGCACTGATCCTGTAGATCAAGACCCCCCCCCCCTCCCACCAGCTGCACCATCAAGAGTTCCACCAGCTGACAGACGTGGTGGTCTGCATTACAGGGACGAATATGTCAGCCTTTATTTCAAGTAAGACTCATTTTTTTGCATCTGCATCCAAATATGTATAGATTCTGATTGTGTTATTCATATTTCATTATCTTGTCATTATTGATAAGTTAGCGAGCATTAATTCCATTAACTATTGCCACTTCATTTGTGTAAAAATGTTATGGGAAATACTAATGTTTTACTTTTCTTTTTTTCAGCAATGCACCTTATCATGGGGAGGAAAACGTAGCAAACATGCAATTATGTAAGTTGGGAAACTCATTATCCAATAGCATATACCAATAACTTTACTTGAGACAGAAACACCATTACTAAGTACATTATACAAAGATCTCACCCAAAACAGAGAGAGAGAGAGAGAGAGAGAGAGAGAGAGAGAGAGAGAGAGAGAGAGAGAGAGAGAGAGAGAGAGAGAGAGAGAGAGAGAGAGAGAGAGAGAGAGAGAGAGAGAGAGATGGACTGTTTCTTGAAATGAAGTTGTGACATATATGAATACATTCTTTATTATTATACACTGTACATTAAGGCTCAATTAGATTTAATTTGATTTGATGTTTTAGCACTATGTGAAACGCGTCTCAATGATGCTATTTGTACTATTTATTCAATGGATGGTTATGAAAGTTATTTCAATAACAAAAACACCGCAGCAGGTGGATTAGCAATCTACTTAAACAACATCTTTGACGCCAATACACCAACTAACCTATTGCTTCAGTTACCATACATTGAATGTCTATTTTTGTAAGTTACCAAATCAGAACCGTTCTTAGTTGGCATGATTTATCGTCCACCTAATTCAGACTTTGACAATTTTATTTATACCCTAGATAACATTATTAACATTGCGCAAACTTAAAAAGTATCTGTTTATATTATGGGCGATTTTAACGTAAATATATTGAAGTATAGTGACATAAATACCCAACTCCTTTTAAATCTTTTCCACAGATATGGCTTCTTTTTGCACTATGAATAAACCAACACGTGTGACCAATCACTCTGCAACTTTGATCGACCACATCTGGACAAACAATTTTGACAATTATTATCTACAATTCAATTAGTGATCACTTTCCAATCATAAGTTCTTTTTCGTCTTTTAAATCTGAATCTACTTCCAAACCCATCACTTTTGCAACCACCAAATTTACAAATGAAAACATTGGTGGATTTAAATCAGAGTTATCAGATTTTGATTGGAATGTTTTACAAAATAATGATGTTAACTATATTTTTGATGAATATATCTCTAGATTTGTGGAATTATTTAATGAGCACTTTCCTAAGAACATGATTAAGATAAAGGAAAAACACATAAGGAAATCGTACATCACACCTGCTATAAGAAAGTCCATTAAACATAGAAATAAGTTGCAACAATTATATGCGAAATGACGCATGACGTATGAGGCACACTTTAAAGCTTGCAGAAATATGTCGACCAAAGTAATTAGAGCTGCCAAACAAAACTTCTACCTCAACAAACTTAATATTGAAGCTGACAACTCAAAAAAGATGTTGAGAACGATCGATACCATACTTGGCAGGAAAAAAACACAAACTACCACCTTCTTTTGTGTACAGCAACACCACAATTAATGATCCTCAAGTTGTTGCGGAGACATTCAATAACCACTTTACCTCTATTGGTAATTCACCCGCCATGAACTCTAGTGATATACGGTCTTCCTATGTAGATTATTTGCCTCCTCCAGTTCCCTTTTCTTTCTTTCTAAGACCTACCACGGTATCTGAAGTTAATTCCATCATCAGTGGGATTAAAGGTTCTTCTGCCGGATATGATGAAATCGTTATCACAATTATAAAAGAATGCAATGACGCAATTTTACCTTTCCTTGTGTTTATCATAAATAAATGGTTGTTTTCCACGGTACTTACAAATATCACGTGTAGTGCCAGTTTTAAAAAAGGGAGATCACTTACGAATTGAGAATTACAGACCCATTTCAATCTTATCCAATTTCAGCAAAATTTTTGAAAAAATAATGGCTTCCAGGCTAATGAACTACTTCTCTAAGCATTCACTATTTAATTCATCGCAATATGGCTTCAGACCCAAATATTCCACGGAATTGGCTCTTCACCATCTGTGCCAGAACATGTACAATGCAATGGACGCTAAATTGTTTCAACCCACAGTTTTTTTGTGATCTTACAAAAGCATTCGTTACAATATCGCACAATATCCTCCTACAAAAATTATTAGTGTACGGAATACGAGGTAATGCGCATAAATGGTTCTAAAGTTATTTATCACACAGAAAACAGTTCACCTCCTACGACAACAGAAGCTCCTCTTTCACTGATATTTCATGTGGTGTTCCCCAGGGATCTGTTCTTGGCCCACTACTCTTTCTGCTATGACATTTATTCCTCCAGTGATAAACTTAAATTCATTTCTTATGCAGATGACACTACAGTTTTCTTGCAGGGAAATAATATCACGAATATGGGAACCGAATTAAATTCAGAATTAGTTAAATTATCTCTATGGTTAAAATGCAATAAATTAACATTAAATTTGAATAAAACAAAATTCATGGTGACAAGCCCTCTCATGTCTCAACCATTATATCCACCAATAACTATAGATAATGTTTTAATAAACGAAGTGACTGAATTTAAGTCTTTAGGTGTTACTATCGACAATAAACTGAAATGGAAAAGCCTGTACTAACTGGCATTTTATTTAAACTCAGGGAATATATCACTGTAAAATGTATGAGACAAATTTATTTCTCTTTGATTATATCCTCACAGTACTGTAGTGCAATCTGGGGTGGAGGATACACCACATACATAGATAATCTTTTGGTCTCCCAGAAAAAAAATATTCAGAATGTTTTTTCAAAAGTCGCTATGCACATACCAAAGAACTGTTTAGAGACCATAAGTTGTTAACTGTCCCTAACATTATCAGAGTACAAACCAGCCCATTCATACATAAGTCTTTACACTCCCTCAACACAGACCAAGGCTTCACACTATTTCCTCACAATGCTACGCGCATACCCTTACACCTTCGTTTACCACTATGCAGAACTTCCCACTCAAAACAGAGTATTCTTTCTCGAGGTTCCCTGCAATGGAATGCTTTACCTGAGCCACTTATTACTGATTCCAATTTTATTTCATTTAAATGAAAATAATGAAAATCATGTTCAATAACTAATCAGTGTTAGCATTTTCTTTTGTATTGTATTGTATTGTATTGTATTGTAATGATTCTCGCTGCTCTTGTTTTATATGATCGGAAGTTTACGTTTACTCATTTGTACTCAGTATATGTATGCATAATAAGATACTTAGCTGTATACTATTGTGACAAGAATATTTGCTATTGTTATTTGGACTTTATTGTTGTTATTATTATTATTATTATTATTATTATTATTATTATTATTATTATTATTATTATCATCATCATCATTATTATCATTATTGTTGTTATTATTATTATCACTAGGTCTACTTGGGACCATATACTAACCTATAACCCAACAGGAGCACAATGAAGCGACATCCGTCCTCTTGCGCAGTAAGGAGCAGCCTGATGACTCACCAGATACATCAGCAGCACTGTGCGAGGAATACCGGGAAATATATGGCGCGAAAATTAAAATTTAGGAAGGCCACCGGTCCACATGGACCTACAAAAACCACTCTAGGGTTAAATCTTGTCTATTGTTGTTGTTGCTATTCTTGTTATTAATATTGTTCTCTTTTTATATATAATTTTTATCTTTTCACACATTTATTTATTTTTACTTTCTTGTGGAGATTTCACTTATGTCACTAATATTTGTGTCTTAATGATTATTATGTATTATTATTTTCCTTTGTTTTACTAGTATACTCCAAGAGTCATAATGCAACCGTATCTTTGTAGCAGCTCGTCGGCCTTCATTGGTACGCCATATCACATATACTACATATAAAGTTCAATGCAAGTCCATAAAGCGCGGCAGCTCAATGGACTTATGGCTGTAAATATTTATCTATGTATGCTGAACTTGTGTCAACCTTTAAGGCCTATAATAAATATCAATATCAATCTCTCTCTCTCTCTCTCTCTCTCTCTCTCTCTCTCTCTCTCTCTCTCTCTCTCTCTCTCTCTCTCTTAATAAGGACTGATAAGTGGTTAAGCCTCGTGTCACCTTCATTCACATTAATTATCTTCTCAGGTGATCCACGACCATCCACGTGTGTTGGCATTTACCTGTGGACCTTAATTAAAATCTTCGGGAGGAAGAGGAGGAAGACGAGCGGTTGTCTCTATTTAATTATCAGGTTTAGATAATTCACATTCAGAGAGAGAGAGAGAGAGAGAGAGAGAGAGAGAGAGATTTTCTAAAGATCCAAAAGCTCAAGTGGGAGGATTAAAATAGTACAGTAGTAAATTCATCTTCTGACCTCCAAAGACCCTTCCTGGTGTCAACAAGTTCGTCTAATCACACGTAAAAACCATAAAAACGTGCCAAAAAACTGAATTAATAAAAATAATTTAATCCCATTTAAAAATCGTAAAAACGTGTCCCAGTAGAGTAAATAAAAATGGTCTCATCAGACTTAAAAATCATAAAAACGTGCTCCAATACGGAGTCAATAAAAATCGTCTATCACACGTAGAAATCCTAAAAACGTGTCCCAGTACTGAAGGGGTTAAGGATGCAAGTCAGAACTAGACGTAAGATTGGAAGGATGCGCTGAGAAGGAAGACAAATGATCATTTACCACCGGTCATTATCACAAACTTACCTATCGAAGAACATTTAGACTTCAGAATGAATATTAAACTAAAACAAGCTTGCCTCCTCCTCCTCCTAACACGGATTCAGAAACAGGCGCTCCTGCCTAACAAAATTACTACACTTCTTTTTTTAAGTATATAACTCGTATGACGAGACGAAAGCAGTGGACATTATTTACCTTGATTTCCAGAAAGCTTTCAACGCTGTCCCACATAGGAGACTAATAAGTAAAGTAAAAGCTCACGGCATAGCCGGAAATACCCTGAAATGGCTGGGAGATTGGCTCTCTGACAGAAAACAATGTGTTATCATCAACAGAAAAGAGTCAGTGTTATAAAGTGAATAGCGGTGTTTCTCAAGGCTCTGTTTTAGGTCCAGTACTTTTCATAATATACATCAATGATATTGATGAATGTATAAACTACACTTTAAATAAATTCGCGGACGACACCAACATAATGAGTAAAGTAGAGTCAGCATCACAATAGCAAGAATTACAGAGTGGCCTGAACAAACTAGCATGCTGGGCGAAAAAATGGCAGATGAAATTTAATGTAGAAAAGTGCAAGGTCCTTCATATCGGAAACAACAATGTCCAAGCTAAATACTCGATGAAAAATGTGCCTCTCGCAAGTACAGAAAAAGAAGTAGATCTTGGCGTTGTGGTATCAAAGGATCTTAAGCCGAGCCAACACTGCACAGAAACAGTGAAAATGGCAAATAAATTAGTAGGGTTCATTGGTAGAACCTTCGAATTTAAATCTGAAAAAGTCATACTTGCCTTATATAACTCATTGGTGAGTCCTAAACTCAAATATTGTGTGCAGTTCTGGTCACCATACTACAGAAAAGACATGGAAAAGCTGGAAAAAATACTACGCAGAGTCACTAAAATTATTCCAAGACTGAAAAATAAGACATATGAGGAACGACTGGAAGAGTTAAACCTATTCAGCTTAACAAAGCGCAGGATAAGAGGAGACCTAATCGAAGTTTTCAAAATTTTTTAAAGGATATAGTAATCTTAACCTTAATAAGTATTTTAACATTGATAATTCAAACACAACAAGAAATAATGGTTGCAAAATTATACCAAAGCGCTTTAAATCTCATGAGTCTAAGTATTTTTTCTTTAATCGAGTTGTTAACATCTGGAATAAGCTGCCCTCTGAAATTGTAAACAGCAGCTCTATTCCATCATTCAAAAATGAAATTGATAAATATTTAAAAACAAACCCCAACAAGCTCTCTTCTTGTCCGATTAATCTTAACACGTATGTCATGGTTTCTGTTTCTTTTCTTTTCAGATAGATGTTTCTGTTAGGCACACTGGTTAGGTAGAGATATATTTGTATATTCTAATTTATTCTGTATATTGTATGCATCGTCTGTACGTATCGTCCCGTCTCATACAGGCCTGATACCCGTCCTGTCGGACCAGAGACGCGTCGGATTAAGTTGCCATACAGTAAATCATAGAATGTACTCTTTACCTTGGACAAGTACTAAAACTACTAACAATAACCTTAAGTCACTTTGATAGAAGACGCCTGAGTAACTAACACACCTTACTAACCACAATATTTAAATGTGTAATTAATTTATGTGTCACTACAGTACATGCAACACCACCACCACGCCTTACGCGCCGCTGGGGTGCGGACAGCAGATCCAAGTTTGGTGGCGTGACGTCGACAAGTGTGTGCCGTGACTCTACGTGTGTGACTCTTTCTGGTGGTTTTGTGGTGACTAAACTAGTGAAAGATTCCCTGGCCTTGTCAGAACTTTTAGTGACCTGCCTATCTTCACTCATGTGTATAAATTGTACAGACTAATTATTTAATACACTTAAGCCACAACACCTGGAGTGTACTTATCCACCAAACTAAAAACTAAAATTAATTATATACTATAATCCCTGCTACCGTTGAAGATCTACTTTTGGTCCCAAATACCTGCCAGATTACCTGCAGACCTTCCTCCTGTCTTCACCCTTTTCAGTGAGACGTCGACCCTGCTTTCACCTGGTGACCCGACAGATGTATGTTATCAGTGTCACCAAAAAACCACAGCCGATGAAGATAGCATAATGGTGGCATGCAGGTAACAGTTTCTTTTATTTTCAGATAGACATATAGAGTTCACCATAGGTGAATTCATGACGCGCATGACGTCACGGTCCGAGGTAAACAATAACAAACCCGCGCTTGGACGTCAGGGACTTTGTGAACTCATAAGGCATTGGTGAGTCACTGAACCCAGAAAGCAGAAATGGTCAAGTCTTGTGTTGCTCCTGGGTGTTCAAGAAGACAAGGACGTGACAATGTGTCTTTCTATAGATTCTCAGAAAATGGGAAAAATACAAAGGGAATCACTAAAAGTAAGAGGGCAAAATGGATTGCAGCAGTGAAGAGACTCATCCGTTCTGGAGCTTCATCGTCTTGGAAGACCTGGGAACCCTCTAAATATGATAGAATCTGTAGCGCACATTTTATCTCAGGTGAGGAATTTAAATAAAGTTAACATGGCATGGCACCTGATGGAGATTTGTTTAATCACATTGGTTCTCTTGTATAGCCATACTACCACAGAATTTACTCTAATGAGAAATGGTGTTTTACATCAACCCTTATTTTGCTTAACCCTGGAATGCCAAGGCTTTTTTGCTCCCATCAATGCCAACTCTGTGTGAAATATACCTATGATTCGGAAATTAAAAAAAAAACACTAAATCAATTTTATTTTATTCTGACAAAAAAACAAGAAAACAACTCTTTTCTTCTGCCAAGCGCTAAGAATGACTCCTTTGTTGGGGTATTTACCACCCTTTGGCATTCTAGGGTTAAGATAACAGTTGTGTATACAATTCTGCTTGTTTTATACCTTAATAGTGTTTGGAAATTACCTGTAAATAAACCTAAGTGTATCAAGAAAGTTGCATTTACAGTGGAAAAAAAGTTTCATACCAAAATAATACAAACTTCATAAGAACAAATAGTTTATATACTGGTACTGTAGTGAGTTTTATGAGTTTTTTTTAAATATTTTATTATTATTATAGCTGTCTACAGGTAACTACTATTGTTTTATACCATAATAGTATGGTATCACTCACACCATTCTGATGATTTTCAGGGAAGAAACCTGATGATCCCCTATCTCCGGACTTCATTCCTTCGCTACAAGTCCTCACCACAAAAGAAGAAGGCGGAGTTACCACTTCAACGCTTTGAAAGGAGGCAGGCAACCAAGGAGAAGATGGCAGGAAACCAGAAGCGACACGATGCAGCCCAAGCTTTAACGCTTCTTGTAGCGACGAATGAACAACCAGGTTCGCTGGCTACATCATCTGGAGCCATACTTATAAAGAGTTACGGCTTCGTCCTAAATCCGCGTCTGAGACTCGAAAAACCGCGCCCTAGTTACGGCGCGGAATTACGTGTTCATCTCAGTCCTCGTCTCAGGCTCCCATCAAACATGTCAAGATATCGCTAAACATAGCGCATGTCCATGTATATAAAACATTGTTTCTACTCAATAAATAACTCGAAAAATGTATAATTTCTGATAAGAATTGCAATTTACATTTTTTTCGTGAAGAATTTTTTACTTTCATGAGAAAAATGCAATATAAATATATGTTTATTGTATTGTCGACAAAATCACCGTCTTCCTTGCGGTCACGTCAACGATGGCGGGAAATGCGAAGATTTCCGACTCGAGGAAAAGGAAGGAGAATTGGGGGCAGGATGAGATCCACCTCCTTGTCCAATCCTACGGGGTGGAAAAAGACATCCTGCGAAGTGATTTTGGATCGCCAGGCGTCTCTGCCAAGGCCAAGAGGGATGCTTGGCTGAGGATGGCAGATCGCTTGGCCGAGGAATATCCCACTGGCCAGCGGTCTGTCAAAGACTGTCAAAAGAAGTGGCAATTGATTCTTTCCACTAGCAGGAGAAACATCTCCAAATTTAAGAATGCTACTGCTGCAACAGGTAAGAAAGTTTTATACATATGCCTTAGTAATGATAACAGGGTAGTCACCCACCTATATCGCAGCAGCTGGATTGGTAGGATAGTTTGATTAGTTTATAATAATAATTACATACTAATAATGACAACAATGAAAATTATTATTGTTAATACTTTGGTAAGAATAACTATAACTTTTGTGTGATTAGGTTGTTTGGTTATGCTACTTTGAATAAGTTTGATTAGTTTGTAATAATAATAGTAATAATTACATACTGATATTGATGACAATAAAATTATTATTATTAGTTCTTTGGTTTGGTAAGAATAACTATAACTTTTGTGTGATTAGGTTGTTTGGTTATGCTGCTTTGAATAAGTTTGATTAGTTTATGATAATAATATTAATAATTACATACTAATATTGATGACAATAAAAATGATTATTATTATTACTTTGGTTTGGTAAGAATAACTATAACTTTGGTGTGATTAAGTTAGATTAATTAATTATATACAGTAGTATAATTAGTGGGTGATAATGCATCTATCACATTGAGATGCTGTCACATATCAATATTATGTTTATTTTCTTGATTTCAGGTGGTGGTCCACCACCTTCCCCACTGTCCGAGCTGGACAATATGATATGGGACACCTTGGGCCGGCACAATGTTTCCTTTGGGGGATGCAGCGACAGGGAAGAAATTGCAGCTGTGGAAAGGTACCATGTTGTGCATCGTATTCATATCTTGGTTTTTGGGCTAAATAGCTAGTCTAAATATTTATATCCATGATACATCTACTAACAGATATCACATTTCATATTTCATGGTTGTTATCTGTCACCTGAAAGTAAGTGACATCATCCCTAACTTCCATCTACCTTGTTTCAAATCTATTACCTATGTTCCAAGGATGTCTGTTGCAATATTCAGAAGGTATTATATACAACAAAATTCACATATAAATATAATTAAAATAATTATTGTACATAAATCATGATGAATAAGAAATTCATTACACATCACAGACATGAAATAGTTGATGATGAGTCAGTGTTTTCATAAGGATTTAGCCTTTTTCAAAGAAAGGAAACTATACATCTATCCCTATTAGAAGGCCCAATACATGTTTGGGGGAAATTATTAAATTCATGATAGGTATAACACCTTAAAAATAATTTTTGTATATCAATATTGCTTCACTTGACAATTTTAACGTAAATTTTCATTACAGAAGGAGCTCCATCCCCAGTGGTGATGACAGTGTCAATGATGATGGCACATCATTATCACTGGAGGAGACTGCTGGTGAGATGGCCGAGGACACCAACTCCTCTCTGCCCTCCTTCTTCATCACGGATGAAAAACATCTGCAAAAAGAACAGGAGGTTGCTGAGAAATTGCTGCAGTTTAAAGTAGCAGTTGCTCAAGCCAAGGCAGAGGCTGACATAGTCAAAGCCAAGGCAGGACAGCGTGCAGCCGAGGCCAAAGCTGAGGCTGAGATAGCCAAGGCCAATGCTGAAAAGGCCAAGGCAAAACTAGAGCAGAAGAAAGCTGAGCTTGAGCTACAAGCCATCAATGCTGAAGAGGCTCAATATTGAGCCTTAATGTACAATATATATTAAAAAAATGTATTCATATATATGTCACAACTAAATTTTAATTTCCCCCCATACTTCATTTCTCTCTCTCTCTCTCTTTTGGGTGAAATCTTTGTATAGTGTACTTAGTAATGTTGTTTGTCTCAAGTAAAGCTGTTGGTATATGCTAATGGATAATGAGTTTCCCAACTTACATCATTGAATGTTTGCTTAATTTTCCTCCCCATGATGAGGTGCATTGCTGAAAAAAATAATAAATGAATAAAACATTAATATTTCCCATAACATTTTTAGACAAATGAAATAGCACTGGTTAATGGAAATAATGCTCACTAACTTATAAATAATGACAAGATAATGAAAAATGAGTAACACACTAATCAGAATCTATACATATTTTGATGCAGATGCCAAAAATTGAGTCTTACTTGAAATAAAGCCTGACATAATATTCGTCCCTGTAACGCAGACCACCACGTCTGTCAGCTGGTGGGACTCTTGCTGGTGCAGCTGGTGGGGGGTCTTGATCTACAGAATCAATGCTCCCATCCTCAGCTGGTAAGCCAATATTTCTATCCTTGCATATATTGTGGAGCAGGGCACAGGCCTCAATAATCCTGCACACATATGCAGGGGACTTTACTCTAATTTCTCCATGAAGTATATGGAATCGCCTTTTCCACTGCCCTATCCCCCGCTCCACAACACATCTTGTTCTCTTGTTGTCTCTATAATAAAGGAAATGCATTGGAATTTAAGTGTGTAACATCTTTAAAACTTTATCACACTCCAGTTATTAATTATTTATATGCTGATTAAATTTGAAGGGAACAACTAGATTTAGTTAGTCAAGTTAATGCATTAGGAGAAATTCGATGGGAAGCACCAGTGTGTCACAATAAATAAATACACAAGAAAAATAATAATGTAAGACTTAAAAATTGAAAAGACACAAAAGTGGAAAATACACTTACCTGTTGTAGTTTGTTTGTGGTCCTGGCTGAGGGTGCTGGTAAGGGGTAAGCAGCCAGCTCTGACTTGGGTAGCCACTGTCCCCAAGAAGGTGGGATCCAGCAGGAACACGCCTATCTTCAAAAAGTGCAAATATAGCACTTTCCCTCAAAAATTGTGCATCATGTACAGACCCGGGCCATCGAGCTACTATGTCCAAGAGCTTGTAATTTTGGTCAAATACCACTTGCACATTGATGGTATGCTGCCCTTTTCTGTTTACATATTCCACATCAAATTCTTCAGGGGGAAGCAGCCGCATCAATAACACCGATGATCCGTGCATACCATAGTGTGTCAAGAATTCCCTCTGTTTGGTGGTAGTCACTGCTTCACTGGTAGGGAACACAATGAACTTTCTCAGTACATCCAAATTTGTGAGGGCATACACTGTCTGTTTCACTATGGCACTAATTGTTTTCTGTGAGGGACCCAAGTCATCACTATTGCACGGTTGCATTTTCCCAGTGGCGAGATATCTAAGTGTGTGTGTGTGTGTGTGTGTGTGTGTGTGTGTGTGTGTGTGTTGTGTATGTGACGATGAATCAGTAGTGGGCATCCGAAGAAAATTAAAACCTGCTCCATCTATAATAATAATAATAATTATAATTATAATAATATTATATAATATATATAATATAATAATATTATATAATATATAGGACTGCTAACTCCACAACGCACGGCTGTGGACCATAGACCTACAAGCGATACCAAGCTGAAGAGGTCACCAGAAGAAGAAGAAGAAGAAGAGTGTGTGTGTGTGTGTGTGTGATGTTTCCAAACAATATTTCACATGTATCTGTTTCCCATCCAGAATGGGAAACACAGTGTGTGTGGTGTGTGTGTGTGTGTGTGTGTGTGTGTGTGTGTGTGTGTGTGTGTGTGTGTGACGATGAATCAGTAGTGGGCATCCGAAGGAAATTGGTGAAACCTGCTCCATCCACTCTCAAATCCTTCAGAAGCAAGTCACCATAAAAGGCTCCTTTTTCTAAAAACTTCCTTACCCATGTCTTTATCTTTTTCTTGCCCTTTCTTGAGTTAATCAACAGTGCCAAGTAATATACAGAGGCTGCTGCAGCAACCTCCACACTAACTACAGGCATGACGACAACTGATGTCTGGACAGGAAACATTGTTTGGAAACAGTTTTCGATAACATGTTTGCAAACAGTTTGCAAACTGTTTGCAAACATGTTATCGAAAACTGTTTGCAAACTGTTCGCAAACTGTTTGCAAACATTGTTTCCAAACAATGTTTCCTGGTGTGGACAGGGCTTAAGGGTAGCAATGACTTTCAGCTCGGGCGAAATCGCCTTATTTCTTGCCGTGGGGCTTGAAATGGCATCTCGCACCAAGTCTGTCACAAACAAAGAAAGAGAGAGAGAGAGAGAGAGAGAGAGAGAGAGAGAGAGAGAGAGAGAGACGCGTCGTGACAATAGCCTACGATCTTTATTTATTTTCATCATATTTCATTTTCTCATCTCTGTTTTTCATTTATCAACAGACAGAGTATAAGCGCATACACACGCGCACCAAAGATTTATCATAAAGGTGATAAGTACGTGGGTCAGACTGTACACACACACACACATACACACACACACACACACACACACACCGCGCCCAAGATTTATCATAAAGGTGATAAGCACGTGGGTCAGACTGCCCACACACACACACACACACAGAGGGAGATACACATCATTTATTTTACATTTGTATTTCATTTTGGCCTTTACCGACAAGTTTTAATCGTTTCCCCCCTGGGAGATTTTTGAAGTAGCTGTCTCTTTGGAGAAGGTTTTTTTTTTTTTTTTTTTTTTTTTTTTTTTTTTTTACCAGGGGTGGGCCTCCTCCCTCTCCTCCTCAGCTACTTCTACCCAATTACTCAGAAACCTCCAGCTTCATATGTTGCACCTTCCTTTGCCTTGAGGCAAGTTTCTTCTTTTCTTATGTCTTCTGTTTTCTTTCTTCTTTTTGTTCTTTTCTTTGCATGTTTTCAGTAGTCCTCCTCCAGTCACGTTTTATTGCAATTTCTGATCCTATAACTCCAAGCTTTTCAATTAGTGTCTTTGTGTACCCAAAGTTGAACCGTGTGTGTGTGTACAGTCTGACCCCCGTACTTATCACCTTAATGATAAATCTTTGGTGCGGCGTGTGTGTGTGCTTATACTCTGTCTGTTGATAAATGAAAAACAAAGAGATGAGAAAATGAAATATGATGAAAATAAATAAATATCGTAGGCTATTGTCACGACGCATCTCTCTCTCTCTCTCTCTCTCTCTCTCTCTCTCTCTCTCTCTCTCTCTCTCTCTCTCTCTCTCTCTCTCTCTTTTGTGCGGCTTTGTGCCTCTTTTTTGTCTTCTTATTATTAAGTCATTGTGATTTTTTGTGTCAATTCATATCTCTTTCTTCATACAATATTTTTTTTTATTATTATTGTTGTTCTTGTTGTAGGTGGTGGTGGCGTCATTTATCATAACAAATTTATATTTTATTGTATAATGTCCATTAAGCCCGGCTATCCTCCTACCTCTACATTTTCTTAATTTTTTCATAATTTTTCTATGATGCTCATCAGGTGGAGGAGGCATATCACTGTACTATCGATGCATGGTGCACTGGAAAATAGTATTTGTTGTACAATTTTTATCCACTCTGCAAAATGAAACCTCATATGAGTGATTTGCAAACACATCTTACCACTGCTATTGTCTGCTTGGAAATGATGCCATGTGCCCCGAACTCCGCGTCACGCGAAGATACTACAGGTTATATATATATATATATATATATATATATATATATATATATATATATATATATATATATATATATATATATATACACACTATTTATGACCCCAAAACAATGAAACTTGACCAGAATATGTAAAAGCTCATGACAAAACAAAACGGTAATAAGTTTAGTTCTTAATATCACCTGAAAGAAAATAGCGAGAAAGGTGTGGTCTTCCCTTAGTAAGAGCGCTCCACCTCTTCGTGGTCCCGCTAGAACTTTTGTCCTGGGGTCCCCTGCCACCCCTTGCTTTCCTTCGTGACCATAAGTACAAAGTGAGCGCTCCACCTTACTGCAGGGCGCAGCAAGGTAGCAGCTGATAATGGCTCGTTATAATCTCCCGACACCAAATTCGGTGCAGAGAGAGGCCGCACCGGGCGCCCAGGACTCGCCCACCTGTCCCATCTACTGTGTACCCTTCGCCAACTTCAATGGGCGGAGGATGCACGAGCACACAGAAAGCTTCCATGATGCTGAGGCCACTCGTCTTGAAGCGCGCCCCAAAGGCCTGGTGGGACCCGGAAGAGGTTCGCCTTGCAGCAGCCTTTGAAAGACACCACCGAGCGGGGTGTGCGACATCAACGAGCGGATACATACTCTGGTGTTGCCTCAACGTAACATCGAGACTATTAAGGGCAAGAGAAGAGGTTGGGGCCGCATCTCCTGCTGCCCGAGCACCAGAAGGGGGCTCGGACTCTGGGCTTGAGGACCCCCCTCCTCAGCAACCACTCTCTCCAGCGGCCCCCATGCCATCGGTCGTGGAGCTACCTCCACCCGCGGAGGACCCCTCTCTGGCTATCAAGCGAGAGTTGAAGATACTCAGTTTCATCCTTAGAGTGGAGGTTCCAAAAGACACCAATGATATCCAAGCATGCGTAGAGGATTGGTCTCAATCCCTCCTCAGGTTCACCCAAGACCTGAGAAGTGGGTTCCGGGGCCAGCTAGCAGTATGTGCTGCAAGACAGTGTAGACAGCCACAACACGAGTGCCTACTGCCTCCTTCTCTATACTGACTAGGACCGCTAGCACCTCCACACCCAAGACCCAGGAGGAGCTGCTGGTCAGCTTGGCCGTGGAGTTGTAGGGAAAAAAAACACATGAAGAGTGACAACCAGGCCTTCAGCTAGGACGTGGAGAAATGGGATGCCTGGCAGGAGGCCGCCCATCCCGAGACGCCAAAAACGGCGGCGGCAGTACAGTGGCATGCCTGCTGGCTGCAACATCTGGCTCAACGGACATGTGCCTGCAGAAGATGAGGAGAACATATTCTTCATGGAGGTGGACACCATGCTGTACCATCTGGTGTGTGAGGTCCTTAACATGCTCCCCGAGAAAGGAACGGCACCATCGGGCCACTTGCTGTACTCGCTACTCACAGGTGGCACAACTGCAGGACCTGGACGTGGAGCACAACGAAACCTGCGATCACTACACTTCAATCACCTGTGAATGTCGTTGAACTTCACCCAGCCACCAACCTGAGGGTCGAGGATGTACAACCAATAGTGGCCGCCGGAGGCCCGGACCTCGTGTACCACGGCGGCGTGTAAGCAGCACCTGGCGCAGCGTCGGGTCCTTGTACACCTGGCTCAGCTGCCGCTCCAGTTCCCCACCTACGCTGTGACGTCCTTCAGCCGGCACATCAGGCAGCCCTGCAGTGTAGCCACCTCCGGCCCAGAGATGGAGCGCGGGGCGGTGGGGGGAGCAGATGCATGAGCTTTGGGGGAAACAGCACATGCGCCGGCTCTTTGCCTTCATGACTGGCTCCTGCAGGATTTATGTGGACCCATCACTGGCGTTATAGGTTCCCCACTTACGCTATGACGTCCCTCAGCCGGCGCATCAGGCAGCCCTGCAGTGTAGCCACCTCCGGCCCAGAGATGGAGCGCGGGGCGGTAGGGGGAGCAGATGCATGAGCTTTGGGGGAAACAGCACATGCGCCCCCTCTTTGCCTTCATGACTGGCTCCTGCAGGATTTATGTGGACCCATCACTGGTGTTATAGGTGTTCCAGAGACAGGAGATACGGTGCAATACCTATCTGATGCCTTATATGAGTGTGCTAGAGGGAGCCGCGAGACAGCAGGAGTTACGCCACGTGCTGGTGACGCCGCTGACGCCAACCTTGCTAGGTGGGACAGACTGCTACAGGATACAGATGATAAGCGGGTGTGGCAAGCCATTAATTGGAAAGGATGCTTACAGGATGATACTGATACTGATGTGAAACCCTCTGATGAAGAATTTAGAAGTTTTTATGATCATTTAATGAATGTTCCCACAGATGATGTTACCGACATATGTCAAGAAGCAAATGTTACTATTCCGGTGTTAGATAGCCCAATCTCCCCTGATGAGGTCGCTTCCCAGATTAATAAGATGAAAGCCGATAAGTCTTGCGGTCCGGACGGTATAGCACCGGGAGTATTTATGTTACTGTCAGCTCAATGGGTATTACTTATTACAACTCTTTTTAATGTGATTTTTGCTACAGCTTAGTATCCTACGCTATGGTCAAAAGCTAAGTTTCACACAATTTTCAAGAAAGGGGATCGCAAAGACGCGAAAAACTACAGAGGTATCAGTGTAATAAATAGTGTGTCAAAATTATTCGATATGGTGCTGTGTTGCAGGTTAGGAATGTGGTTCACTCCGTACCGAGAACAAGCAGGGGCTCAGAAAGGTCGCGGTTGTACCGAACATATCGTAACTCTACGTATTTTAACCGATTTAGCGAGGAAGAAGAAAAAATTATTTATTACTTTTATAGATTTTAACAAAGCCTATGATTTAGTACCAAGGCACATACTGATGCGAATACTGAGACGTTTAGGATGCGGTGCTGTCATGTTGGGTATCATTGGTGCCATGTATAGCATTACCGAGAGTGTCATTGGAAGTGTAGTGTTCGCAGCCACCATTGGAGTACGTCAGGGCTCTCCCACATCTTGTATATTGTTTTTAGCTTATGTTAATGACCTAATTAGATTAATTAAGGATAAATGCAGAGATGATGGGTTCCTGAAATGGCTACACGTTCTTATTATGATGGATGATACCATACTACTGTCACCCTCCCGAGAGAGAATGATCCATAAGCTACGTCTTATGAAACAATTTTGTGATGAGTATGGTATGAGCATGAATGCGTCTAAAACCAAGTTTTTGTGATACACGGCACTCCTAAGGATAACGAGGAAGTACACGTGGATGGAGTAATAATTGAATGTTGTGCACAATATACATATCTGGGATCTGTATTCACTGCCGATGGTTCGGTCTCGTCGTCAGTCAAGGCTCATGCCGAGGCTAAAATGGCACAGGTTATGAAATTTATTTCCTTTTTAAAAAAGAATAACGACATCCCATTTCAAGTTAAGAGACGAGTATTTGACGCTTGTTTGACGTCTTCAATTTTATACGGGTGTGAGTCCTGGCTGAATGCAGACCTGAGACCAGTTAGAAAATTATATAATTGGTCACTGAAAAATTTATTAGACGTAAGGCTAACAACATGTAGCGATGTATGTTATGTGGAGGCGGGGTATCCACCATTGGACTCTCTAGTTAGAAGTAAGCAAAGGAGATTTTTCTCTAAGATGTGGTTGGAGAGAGAGAGAATGGAGGATGACCCGTTAACGCTAGCGATAAAAACATCTATGGAAAACAGGTACCAGACACAACCATACATTGCTGAACTTTTAAGTATTTCGACCAATGATATAGAAAACGGAGTTAGAGAAATGAAAGACAATATTTCTAATTCGGACTCCTCAAAACGCACTACATACAAACAACTAAACCCAGATTTATCTGTTCACTCTGTTTATAAGAGCAAAATCCCCATAAATGAGCATTTTCGAGTTGCGTTCACGCGTTTTCGCGTGTCTGCACACTCCCTTGCCGTGGAAGTGGGCAGGTGGAATAGGAGAGGACGGGGTAGACTGCCATTAGAGGAGAGACTATGTGCCTGTGGTGAAATACAAATAGAGGTACACGCTGTGCAGCAGTGCACCCTTACACAACATCTGAGAGACAATTACGGTTTTACTAATATCCATGACTTATTCTCTGATAATCCAGTGACAATGAAAGATGCCATATTGTGTTCAAGATTTTGGATGTGTATAAGATGTAAATAATCTCTGGTACATATGAGTTGTATTCAATACTCTTAAATGTGATACGTTATGAGAAGTCAGAAATTAATATGTAGGTTTTGTATTGTCATTTTTGTGTCCGTGTTAAATTTTTCTTTCCCTCTGTCTTTCCCCCTTTTCACATAGTTTACCATGTCTCTAATTTTAGTTAAATAGTTTTATAATTGTTCTTAAAGTTTTTAGTTTTTAAGTGTGTTAGTATTTAGTTTTATGAATCTATATTTTCCCAGCTTTCCGGGAATCAGTTGAAAGCAGCATGGTAATACCTAATCTGAAAGTTTTTTTATATGATTTAGTTTTATATGAATTATGTTTTATCGTTACTTTGGCAAATCTTACATTTTCGTATTTTACATTTAGTAAGGTTGTAGTATTTACTCTAGTATTTTATATTTTGGCTTTTGTCTGTTTGTTACTAGAGCTTTAACTGTCATTGAATTTGTGTCTTGCTGGACCATGAATTCCGTCGTATTTAT
Source organism: Callinectes sapidus (assembly GCA_020233015.1). Taxonomy (NCBI): domain Eukaryota; kingdom Metazoa; phylum Arthropoda; class Malacostraca; order Decapoda; family Portunidae; genus Callinectes; species Callinectes sapidus. The sequence goes on along the minus strand of CM035216.1, from coordinate 3,959,784 downwards.
ACTTCTTATTTGTAATGTTGTCGTGGTCAATAAAATAATTGAATTGAATTGAATTGTGTGGGTTCACCCGACAAGCTGCTGGAGCGGCTAGAGTAGGAGTTCCACCAGCTGCTGCGCCGCCAGGGCGTGAAGAAGGAGAGCTCCGGCAGACACAAATCAAAGGACGCTGATTTTGACAAGGCAACAATGAAACTGAGGAAGCCTGTGACACAGCTGCAGATGGAGACCAGCAGTCGTCACAGCAGGAGTAGCAGGAGGAGGGTCCCAAGCAGGAAGCATCACTACTAGAGACAAAGTTATGGCACATCCACAACAGCATTCTTTCGTCCATGAGCAGCAGCAGCAGCAGCACTTCACCGCCGCAGCAGGAGACGTGGTTAAAGATGTTGCTGCCAGTGCTGGTGTTCTCATTGTCGCGGTACGAGTATTGCCACGAAAAGAAGCGCGCCGAGGTGTACAAGAAGTTGGAGTTCCAGAGTTCCTGTTCATGGAATGATACACAGAGGGCAACCAGGAGCTGGTGCGGGTGGTCTGCCTGAAGGGCAAGCTGGGCGCTCACAACCGCACCCTGGACTGGTACCTCAACTATGGGCGGCGCAGTATCCCATTACCGACATCCTGCGCTACACACTAGACTTTGCTCATGCTGAGAATGAGACGGGGTCAGGATGCCCCCTCACGCCTCATGATGGAGGTGAATGGAGCAGAGGAAGACCTAGCGATGGCGGAGGGCGACCTGGACTGGATGCCCCGCCCCTCCCCGGCATCCTAGGATGAAGAGAAAGAGGGCGCCCCCCCTTGCAGGTGCTAACCCCCTCAAAGCACTGCGGGCATGCCAGGGCTCCAAGGGCTACCACCTAAGGGGTCCAAGATGCTGGACTGCCACGTGCTGTGCCAAGAGCGTAACACATGCCTGGTGGCACTCAGCAAGCGTGCACTGGAAACCTTTGTGAAGGAAGAGGTGGAACAGCAAACAGAGATCCCCAGCGTGATGAACGGCCTACCAGTGCCCGCGTTCGCGCAGGTCATGTCCACCAAGACAGAATAGGACTGCACCATCATTGAGCAGGTACAGACGGGCTGGTGCTCATTCCTCTACTAGGAGTGAGAGGTGGTGGCCTCAGCTAAATCCATGATGGTGCAGCAGCTGCTCCAAGGCACGCAGCAGCAGCCCATTCTAGATCCCTCCTAATCCCGTGTGCTGCAGCTTTACAAGAAATACACAAAGTGCAAGGGTGCACGAGCGCGCCAAACACAGAAAGCTTCCACGGTGCTGAGGCCGCTCGTCGCGAAGCGCGCCCCAAGGCCCGGTGGGACACGAAAGAGGTTCGCCTATGTAGTGAGAATGATTTTATTTAGACGCCGCAACATCAAAGGTCATATGGCGCCGCAGCAATATGGGTAAAAAGAGCTACAATATTTGGAATAAAAAGAGAATAGACACCTGTAGAGGTAGCGGTGCCGTAGGTCGATCAAACTAGGGCATTCGACCAGCAAGTGCCGCACTGTCAGTGGAACCAAGCAGTCATCACAGTAGGTCTGAGGGTCCCTGGTCAGAAGAAATCGGTGTGTGAGGCGCAATCCACAATCGTGCCAAAACCGTCGCGGATGTATGTATGCCCAGTGGCGCTGGACAGAATGAATGAGTGATTTGAAGTAGGCACTGCAACAGCCAAGGTCATATGGCGCCGCTACCAAACGGTTGAAATCCCATAAAACCGGTAAAATCAACAATAATAAATCAAATCAAATAAAAAAAACATTAAAAGTAAAAAGGTGAAAACGAGTAAAGACAGGTAAATACTCTATAATAGATTGAGGAGGCCACCCTTCTTCAAAAAGACTAACACGTCATAACCTGGGAAAGGACACGCAGGCCCAAGCACCTTACATAATCTTTATACCCTATCCTCACCTTGACATTTAAAAATGAAGAGTTGCCGGAGTTCTACCAAACTCGGGCACACTACCAGCAAGATCCGTACAGTCAGAGGAACTAGACAGTCATCGCAGCACGGTTGATAATCTCCAGACATCGGGTAGCTGTGGGTGAGGCAAGTGTGGCCTATCCGCAGATAAGATAAGGATGCCTGCGAACGACGGTCTTGGACATTACTATAATTCCAAGGATGAGAGACTTCTCTATTAATGTCATCTTTTTTAGAGGTAGCACCACGAACGTTCCACCTCTCCTACCAAATAGCTATGATGGCCTCGTGAATTACTGAGAGTACATACGTACACGGGACAGGGTTACGAAGAGCAGCCCTTATGGCCGCTTCCAAAGCTAGTCTATCAGCTCGTTCATTGCCAGGCACGCCGACATGTCCCAGAACCCAGCTAAACTCAATACGATACCCACTCAAGTAAAGGAGATACAACCACTCAAGTGCAGAGAGGACCAGGGGATTACTAGAAACAGTATAAAATTAGAGCAGAGAGCACTACGAAAATCAGTAAAAATAGCAAAAACAATTAACAGAAAAATAAAAATAAAAAAACAATTTGTAAAACCAGAATTATTGCCGACCATTCAGCAGTAAAAAGAGAAGCCAACACGGGGAGACTACCTCCCCGACAGAACTTGGGGAACACTTCACCAAATCCAACACTGGTATCATATTAAGAACCGTCACGAAACACTGAGATTGAGCTAGAATGGTCACAGGCATGTTCTAAAAATAGGGTACGAGCAAAATTAGTTAGTAAATCCTTCTCAATATCTACAACCGGTTTACAAACGGACACACCGGGGAACTGCCAGTACCGAACTCTAAGCAACCTGTAAAGGAATATAGAAACAGAAGGAACAGATAATGTTGCCACAACAGACTAAATCCGAAACCCAAAATGTTTGGGGAAACTAGAACGAAGAGTACAAGAAGGTGAACGAGAATCCTGTATGCCCAACTTACAAGGTGATAAACTGGGGAAGGCGTTGTATCCGGAACCAACAACGCAACAGGGACAAATGACGACGCAAATTAAGAGGCAAGAAGCCTGCATCTACAAGGAAGCTAGGAATTGGAGAAGATCGAAAGCACCGGTAGCCAGGCGGACTCCGGCATGGTGCACGGAGTCGAGAATACGCAAACGGGCCTCTGTAGCAGGAGTAAATTTCACAGCAATATTCCAACTTAGGAAGGACAAGCATCCTGTGGAGGAGAAGTGTGTCCCTGATGGCACCCCAAGAAGTATGAGCCAGAATCCGAAGAAGCGATAAGGCTTTCTGACAAGCCGTATTCACGGAACGAAGATGAGCCACCAAGGTAAGACGACAGTCAAAGTCAAGACCAAGATAACGAGTCGTCTCAACACATGAGATGCGCCTATTTGGGTCATGATGAACAACGTGAAGTCGACAAAAGTGCATGGCTACAGTCTTTAAGGGAGAAAATCGGAAAACGCCTTCAACAGCCCAACGAGATACCCTATTAATTGCTAGTTGCAGTTTTTGTTCTACCAACGACACACGAGCAGCTGAGAAAGAAATAGAGAGAACGTCAACATAAAGAGAGCTATGGACGCCATCAGGGAGCTCACCAAAGACACCATTAATAGCCACAACAAACAAGGTAACAATGAGAATACTTCCGTGTGGTACACCATCCTTAAGAGGAAAATCCTTAGAAAGAACACAACCTACCGGACTCGTACAAGACGATAAGATAAAAACTGATGAATAAAAATAGGGAGGTACCCACGAAGACCAGACTCATATAAGCTAAGTAAAATGCCGTGACGCTAGGCTGTCATATGCTTACTCCAAATAAAAAAAACACAGTGATTTAGTGGTAATAATTGGCAAACGTCCTGCAAATGGAGGATTCTAATTACAGAAGAGCATCGGTGGTAGACCGAGCCCTTCTAAAGCCATACTGCACTGGGGTTACGAAATTAACACTGTCCCAGGTACCACACAAGACGCTCACTGACCATCTTCTCTAATATCTTGAAACAAAAGACGTCAAAGAGATCGGCCGATAATTAGTAGGTTGAAGATGATCCTTCCCAGGCTTTGGAATGGGGAGTACAACTGCCAAACCCATGGAAGAAGGGATTCACCGGTACGCCAAATAAAATTATATAAATCAAGTAAAAACGTAAAAGCAGTTTAAGATATGTTCCTTAAGAAGGCATAGGGGATATCATCATGCCCCGGCGACGGATCGTGACACCGAGGTACAGCAGTCTAACTATGATCCTGAAAACGCAACATTTGTAAGACTCACCACCGGAGGAAGTAAAATCAACTCCAACATTCTCCAAATTTTGCTTCTCAAGCCGCAGGCGCACCAAAATCTTTTTGAGAGATATTTGCAAAATGAGAGGCAAGTAGAACTGTCAACTGTCTCAGGTTCTGCCACCTTCTCACCGGCATTCAATAGGACAGGAGGAGAAGGAGGAGGAGAAACCTTACCGGAAATATTGCGGACTTGTTAAAAATCTCCGCTAGAGGAGTCTTAGCTTTGATGGAGGAGAGATAAGACCTCCAAGAACTGCGTAGAGGTTCCTTGAGGATGCAGTGAACTCGAGCACGGGCTTGTCGAGTAGCCTCCAAACAATGAGGGTCACCAGGATTGCGGCGAATCCTATTAAAGGCAGATCGTTTCATCCTCACAGCGTTCGAACACACTTCATTCAGTCAAGGGACGAGAAGCCTGTAAATCACAAAAAGGCAGCAAAATAAGTTGCTGCCTCGTCACAGGTGGTGGAATCAGTTAATGGCCGAATAGATGAGCTAGGCTTAGTGTAATGCTGCCAATCTGCCTTATACAAATAAAGTGAAAGATCATTAAAAGTAAAAGTACCCATCTGGCTATGGAAATGAATCATCACCTGAACTTAAGAGCTCCAATCCTACGTCATCCATAAAAGAGGCAAGGAAAACCCCACGAGGATTGGTGGCATCATCATCCCACAAAGAATGGCGACCATTAAAATCCCCTAGTATGAGGAAAGGAGGCGAAAGATCATGAACCAGGGCGTCAAGATGAGGCATGGTAATAAGAACCCCGGGAAGGTACAAGCTACATAATTTATAGAACTTGCCTAAAAATACCTTAACAGCAACTGCCTGCAGCGGAGACTGAAATTGCACCTGGTAGAAGGGACATCAGAACGAATAAAGACAGCTGTTCCACCGTGGTGGCCCTGTCCGGGAATAGGGAAACTTAAACTACGATACCCTGGAGGACTAGAAGAAATGCTTACTCCAAGCATCGTCTCCTGTAAACAAATACATACAGGAGAGTAGAGCCGGACCGAGGGCCTTCAGCATTCGGACAGGAAAGCAATTTTTGTCTGAAGGTGGCACATTTGGTGGGTGCCACATCAGGACCAGAGCGATCACACGGAGTGGAAAGAACAATAACTTGAGTCTGACCAACCTAAAGAGTAGAATCTCGAGACATTTGTCGATCGAGGCGACAGGGTATTGCGCCATCAACCAAATGGCATGTTCTCACAATCAACAGCATCTGCAGCTGCGAACGGAACAGCAACACACTGATAACAAGTAGAGTGTATAGGTTTATAAGAACTGACAGATTCGCATGCAGAAGCGGACGAGACTATCAACAGACTGTACACGAGGAGTACGGATGACAGAGACCTCTGTCGGAGGCACACTCAGTAAATCAACCGAGTCTGTAGAGCAGCGTTGACGTTTGTGTGTAGGTTGGGTGGGTGGTCTGCGCTTTGGACTTCATGGCATCCTAGCCCCTAGGGAAAGAGGAGACAAAATACCGACAGAAGGATGCTCATCAGAAACTTCACTAGCACTGGCATCAGCCAAATCCAAATGAGAAAATTAGTTACTGAGAGGAATCTGAGAAGAGCAAACATCAGATGCCTACAGAAAGAGAAGACTTTGACACAAACACGAATCGTGGGTTGAGATAAATTACAAGAAACTATTTTGGTAGTATATGAAGGAGCCTCACCACCTTTTCCCTGTCTTAATGAGAGTTCTCGATGGGCAGCACCCAGGCTGATAAAGTGGGAGTTCGCATGTTGCAGAACATCTTGCTCTAAGCGATATCGGGGACACTCCCGGGAACTTAACTTGTGGCCGTCCCGGCAGTGAAAGCAGTATGGGGTAGTCACATTCCGATGTAGCATTAGAATCCTTGGATGAGCAACGGCCACATCGGGGAGGTTAAGTGCAGTGTTTTCGACTGGCCGAACTCATAACAACCGAAGCACTGAAGGGGCCTATCGATAAAAATCTTTAATTGCAGCCGAAGTGGGTCAACGTTTATGTAATCTGGGTGGGAAGAACCAAGAAAGGCCAGAACGAACATATTGTCCTTTCCTCTCACCTTCCAAACCTTCTGGACCGTTGGCGGGCACATGGCATAGATGTCTTCACTGAACTCACCCAGGTCATAATTGAGGACTATTCCACGACAGTAATTGAAGGTTCGTTAGGGGCGTATGGAGTCAAATATGCAGTTATCTGAACACTTTAGTTGGAGCAGCATCTTTGCTTCCGTCAAATCTCTGGCCTTAATTAGTAGTAGCCTCTTACCTTATTTTTCAATGTTTTCCCTGGGAATGTGGCCCACTTCTGCATGAAGGCACCGGGTGGCATGGAAAAAAATTTCCCCGGCCGTTGCGATAATAGGCAACGAACCACATGGGGGTAAGGGTTTGTTGAACCTCTCAGCTGTACGTTCCAGATGTTAGGAACGTAGTCAAGATAAGACTCGGTCACATTTCTTGAAGAGAGGGTCTCTGCATGAAGACCCAGGATGTTGAATATTCTCACGGCCTGCAAAGCTAACCTAGCATCTGCAGCTGTGGCAAAGACCACATAACACTTATTAGGTGTTATTAGTCCCGGTCATATGTCAGCCGGATGTAGAAAATGTCCCCATCACGTCCTTCGGCAGCAGGTGAGTCCTAGTCATTACTGTGAACAGAGGAAACTACCTCGGAGGCCTGGTCAACCACCTCACGAGGGGAAGAGTGACGTTGTTTGCTCATATACGAAGATTTAAGAAATATATGATCCCAGGGGCCAAGAGCTACTGCCTACCGGATCGACGAGAATACAGAGCGCTGGCCTCCGCGGACGGGGTACCTCGTCCTCCCCACGAGACTGCTCGTTTTAAAAAGCAGACAACATGGATACGAATGTTTGCCCACGGCAGTGCTAAGACCCCTTTCCCCAAGGTCTTCCGGCCCAGACACCCAACCATATAATGCAGGACTGCCCCCAAGGGCGGTCCCTCGGGCGGGCGGCACCGTTGACCCGTACTGGCAGCCTACGTCTTGGGAACCATTTAGTCTGGCCATTCCCTGGCAAACCTTACTGGCATGAGAAACCCTCTCTCCCCAAAAAGGGGCAGAGCAGGGGTCGAAACCCTCTCCAGCATAGCTCACTAGGTACTTCGGGCACGCAAGCCTCCCAACCATGACAAGGCGGCTCCCACTAGGGGGGCCAACTTCCCCGAGAGCGGCGCCCCCAGCAGCAGCATCGGTACCCACTCGAGACACCCTCTGGACACTGCTGGACTCCCTGGAACACGGTGCTGCAGAAGGCCCAGATGCAACACAGCCCTCACCTTGTAGCACTTTGCATCCCATGAAGGTGGTGTGAAAGCACTACGAGAACAGTAGTCTCAGACCTCCTCCTCGAAGTCCCGAGAGCCCGCGCAGCAGGAAGCCAGAGGGCTTACACGTGTGCCACAGCGTTACTGTGGAATATCTTCTCAACTGTAGTGGAAGTGAGGCATATTTCCACTCAACGTGTAAAGGTTGCCACTTTCCAGGGACCGGCACTAGAGTGGGCTATTTTGTTTTATTTTTGTTGCCCTTGGCCGCCTCCCTTCTACATAAAAAAAAAAGAAAAAAAAAAATGCTTGCATCCACCCTAACAGTATCACTAGTGCCGTTATAGCAAAGCCTAACAGTGACAGTGGTGATTCTCGTTTTCTCACAAGTGTGGCGTTTTTGCCAAGTGTTATGCCTCACAATGGCAGTTCTCGGGGTTGACATTGCCGCTATATATACATAAAATAATATGACCTCGTATGAAAAAATAGTGCTTGTAGTGTCAGTGCTGTGACCATACCATGCCTGAGAGTGACAATGCCAAGTCAACCATAGAAGCCTCAAGATAAAGGTCTTCTTTAGCTAAAAAAAACAATCATCCATAGAAGCCTCAAGACAAGGTCTTCTTTAGCTAAAAACAATCATCCATAGAAGCCTCAAGATAAAGGTCTTCTTTACCTAAAAAACAATTTTCCTCCTATGTACAATACCCTGTGTTAACACGATTACAATGTCAAGTAATACTTTCTAGATATGGGAGATCATTTCTAGATTGCTCAAATTTCTATAGCATATAGTTGCTCAGACTAACAACATTAAGGTTGCACAAGTTATAACATTTCATACTTAGATAAACCTACATAAAGAAAATCCTTGAGGTAAAATATAATTTGTATTTTATGTGTAAATCAATCGGTATTTTTTTAATAATACATGGGTAAAGTGGTAAAGTGGGGGGCTTACGCTGTATCAGCGCGTAGCTGCGGGCGCTCATCTCCCGTCTCCTTGGCCTTTGAGCCTGTGGTGGAATAGTCCCTTACCCCGGGACATGGGGCCAGCATGAAATCCGGGTTTCCACAGTTTACCTTCCCTAGGTTGCCCTAGGTACCCATTTATCGACCAGTGAAGGATGAAAACCTGGGTGAGGTCCGCGCCGTCCTCGTCCGGGATCGAACTCGGGCCCACGGATTCGTAGCCAGACGCGCTAGCCACTGCACCATGGGGCAGTGCTCTAATCAATATATATTATATATATATATATATCTCTTAATATATATATATATAATATATATATATTATATATATATATATATATATATATATATTTTTAATATATTTTTTTTTTTTTTTTTCTGTTCAGGTGAACAACAGTCTGGATGTCATTTTATATATCTAACAGTGACGAAACCACGGTGGTGGTGGCAGAATACCTCGGGAGTTAATTAATCCTGATGGGAGTTAGTTAGCATGGGCTTCCCTCAAGTTACAAACCAAAAAACGTTGGTTAGTTCATCTTGTATATTTCATTAGTGTCTATTAAGAAGAAACTAAATTGTTGTGTTCCCCTTAATTATACACTGGTCCCCACACCGTTCATAAAAATTGACTTTGTCGTGCCCTGCAATTTCTTGCATGGACGTTGCAATTGCATAGTTGTGTAAGATATCACTCAATATCAATAACCACGAGGTATCATAATATACACTGCTAACATTTTCTCATTTAATTGACTTAATAGCTAAGTACACAAGTTGTTAACCTAAGCCTTACTCCAGCAACCAGCTGATGACTTCCAATACACATAACACAATATCCCCAAGGTTCTCTTCAAGTCTTTCCTCACAATTCAACTCAATATACTTCACACACAATGTTATCAAAGTTTCTCACCAAATCTCTCATCAAAATTCAACTCCATATAATTCAATATCAATGTCAAATATATCTCACATCAATGTACGTAACACCCAATGTTATCAACGCTTCTCATCAATCTCACATCAACATTTAACTCCAGATAATTCACTCTCAATGTCGAAATACATCTCACGCCAATATACGTAACACACGATATTATCAATGTTTCTCATCAATCTCTCTTCAAATTTCAACTCAAAATAGTTCAATGTTAAAACTCATACCAACTCATGCAAAACTCATACCAACTCATATAAAATCAAACACAACACATTAACTCTGAACATCCTAATAATATAACATCCTAACCACTATTTTCCTCCTTACATATCATAAACACAACAAATGAATTAGACTGCATTACCAACATTCAAAACTCCACTTACTGATACAAGTTTATGTGTCTCCATGTCGCCCCTGACCCTCCGCTGGTCAGGGAAGCTGCGACCTCCTCAGCTTCTCTCTCTCTCTCTCTCTCTCTCTCTC
>CM035216.1:3932607-3949801 GCA_020233015.1 Callinectes sapidus | reverse complement strand
AGAGAAGGGGAAAAGTTCCAAGAAAGGTCTTCTTGCAAAGAATTAAGATGGTTCAAATAAAAAGCGGCACTGGATAAATGTCACCCTTATTTTGCAAAACGGTCTGTAAAACAAGTCAAAGTTAAAGTTTTAAGTTTTCTTATTTGTCTCTTAGCAATATGACCTAACCTCCCATGCCCTCACAGGAAAAAAAAAAAAAAAAAAAAAGCTTCACACTCTGTAGAAGGGAAATCCATCTGCGTATGTAAAATGTACTTGTCCTGCAATATGAAATTGTTACATTGCAGGACTTAATATTGCTGATTTTGAATGTATTACCTTTTATTTCATTCGTTGGTAGCCACATCTTTTGCCATTATTACGAAAGTTTACAAATATGTTAAAGTAATCGTTCATTTAACATTTGGAATAATTTATGCAGGATCATTTCTATATTGATAGTAAGATTGCAAGTTAATACATCTTAAATATGTTACATTTATGTTATTTCCTTTGTAAGCCAAGTACGAAGTCGTTTATCAGTAACTTGTTTTATTTACATTGTGAAATTTTCATTGTAAATTTCATAAACTTTTATATGAGATCGAAATTATCTTTGGCATTTTCTACATTAAGTAGTTTTTTTCCCAGTTCATCATGTGAAACTAATTGGTAAATAAATTGTGATTATTAGTATTGAAGACTCCAAAATTAATGTTTAATATTATGTTTAGGCTGCTGATTGACATTAATAAATACAAGGAGATAAAGATACATACACATACAGATATAAAGATACCCGATAGAGGGGGTGTAAGAATTGATCCAGATTTCATCAAACAGAGAATGTTAATTAACAAAGCTCAGGAGTACCGCAAAAAAAGGGTGTGGATATGTGGGGGTAAATAATCTAAAGATGGCACAGAATTAAGAAAAGATTAGTACAAACACAAGTAGAGAATTCTAACAAAATACTTATGTTCTTATAAGTGTAAAGATTTATCAAGTTTTAAATTGTCGCTTTCAACAAGTCATTTATGATGAACGTAAATTCATTGACACCTGCATGCTTAAAATTAGGCCTTTAAATAACAAATGAAATTGAAAGTGCCCAATGTTTATTTGGAAAAGCAGATTTCAATATATTCATTAATGTAACAAACTATTTCAATAGCTGTCTTTAGCATATTGTTAATTAAGATGGTCATCCCTGTGTTATCTTTTAGTTCTTATTAAGTGATATGAATTATAACCTTCCAATGAATAAAGATGTTTGTTGTATTATTGAAGCCAAGTCTCAGCAAAAGCAATTATATCTGGTGATTTTAGCAGACAAGAAAATATTTCAACATGTGATCAAATATCAATGTGTATAATATTAAGGTAGTTGTTACAGCAAATTCACTCTATAGCTGTTATGTAGTCCTAGAAATTAAAATTTCAAGAAAATGAATAAATATATCGCTGACCTGAAATTTTTCGAACATTTTAAGCTTTATGAGAAAATTGACGATCATATAGATAATTATATAAATTTTCCATGTCCAGTATAAAGGCTAATAAGAACGTAATACAGTACATACACTAGAATTATTAAATACAGTAAATAATACAAATTAGACGTAAATAGGAATAACTATGCCCCTCCAGATACGCAGAGAAAAAAAAAAGTAAATGGAATAGGAACAGTAGTAGTAGTTGGAGTAAGAGGAGGAGGAGGAGCAATATAGCCAAATCAAAATAGACAAGAAATATTAAGCAGACACTCATTACAATTATTGCAATGGCATCATTAGTCCAGAAAAGTAATAACTTTGGAGGAGCTGGTAATAATAAGTGGTAATGGTAGAATAGTAATAATATGGAAACTGGATTGTAAAAATCCTTACTGTAATAGCTGTCCATTATCTATGAGCATTTACAGCACCCTTGAATACTGGCTAATAATCTAAGAAATAATCGAGTTGCATCAGTGATGTGTTTCCAATTTCAGAGTTTTAACTTTACAACAATTTCACCATTATTTGTATAGCGTGCTGGAACTTTTCTCTGTGTTGATTACTTACGTCTCATATTATCTTAAACTTAACTTGAAACCTACATTATATGGAAGTCGAGACGAATGTTCCATGACCCACCGCCTGCCCAATCCCAGAGTGAAGGAGGTTTTAGATGCAGTATATAAAATAATTCAAATACACATACACCACCCAAAACATAGCACCCTTGAGCTAGATAATAGAGTTGTACTTATATCCCCGGTCAGCCCCCCCCCAAGTGGGAACCGCCTTGCCGTGGTGGGGGGGCTTGCGTGTCCCTATGACCTGGCGAGCTGGACTAGAGGGGGCTTCGGCCCCTGCTCCGCCCCAGTTTGGGGGGAGAGGGCTTGCCATGCTAGGAAGGTCGCCAGCGAGGGACCAGACTAAATGGTTCCTGACGTAGGCTGCCAGTACGGGTCATCAGTGCCGCCCGCCAGGGGGACCGCCCTCTATGGGCCGTCCTGTGTTGGATGGGTGGGTGTCTGGGCCGGAGGACGTGAGGGAGGGGGTCTTAGCACCGTCGTGGGCAAACTGTCGAGCCATGGGGGCTGCTTTTTAAAACGAGCAGTCCCGTGGGGGACGAGGTACCCCGCCCGCGGCGGCCAGCGCTCGGTCCTCTCGTCTGTCCGGTAGGCGGTAGCTCTTGGCCCCTGGGGCCAACCTTCTCTATCTTTCTCTTTCATGGATAAAGACTCTATTTCACCTTCCCCTCGAGTGGTGGGCGACCAGGCCCTCGGGGTGGATTCCACTGGTCTTTGTGGGTCTCCTGCGCTAGCTTCTGGGGGACGAGATGTCCTCCTACTTAGAGATGTCCCTGAACATCTTACATACAGGGCTCTCCACGATCGCGTAAAGCCCTACGGGGATGTGGCCCGGATTCGGCTCATTTATGAGACCGACGGGTCGAATCGGTGTTATGTGACTTTCACCACCGCTGTCCAGGCGCGTTCGGCTTTTGACGCGTCTGGCACTTTTGGCTTTTCTGCCCCTCGCCCTGAACTCCTAGCCTCTGCGAACGTGGCCGAGTCTGACTCTGACTACGTTCCGAACATCTTCGAACGAGTTGCTGAGGAGGCCTCCAAGGGGGTTCGCCAGGCCCCTACCCCGCGGTGGTTCCTTGCCTACTTCCGGGGTGGCAAGGGTAACTTCATACGTGCTTGCCAGTTTGTCGAGAGGGAGTTTGGCACCGTTCCTAAAGAGAATCTGCGTCGGTATGGTAAGGCTCTTTTAATAAGAGCGAAGGACTTGACCCAAGCAAAGATGCTCCTCAATTTTAGGTGTGATCCACAGTGCATGTTTGATGCCATCCGCCCCCACCGTACCTTCAACTATTGTAGGGGTATAGTGTTCAACTATGACCTGTGGGAGTTTCCGGAGGAGGAGATACGCGCCATGTGTCCTCAGACTGTGCAGAAGGTGTGGAAGGTGAACGGGAGAGGCAATATGGTTGTTTTGACTTTCTTTGGTTCGGTCTTACCAGATTATGTACAAGTTGGTCCTCTCCATCTCAGGGTGAAGCCCTTTCTTGACAGACCTCTGCAGTGCTTCAACTGCTATGAATTTGGCCATGGCAGGAAGCATTGCACTTCCTCCTCTCGCTGTGGCCGTTGCTCTGTTTTAGGCTCCCATGGCATTGATAACTGTGAAGCCGATCCTTACTGTTTCCACTGCCGGTCAGATCACCAGTTACGTTCCAGGGATTGTCCGAGATATCGTCTAGAACAGGATGTCCTCCATCTTGCGAACACTTCCTTTATTAGTATTGGCAGTGCTCGCCGTGAGCTTTCCTATAGGCAAGGACGGAGTGGGGAGGCCAAGTCCTACTCCGCTGCAATTGGTTCACGTTTGCCTTTGTCGCAGTCTCCCCCCTCTCTTTCTGTTCCCTTAGGCGTCCCTGTCCGAAATACGTTTTCTGTGTTGGAAGGCTCGGGCGACGGTACACCAGCGGTTCCTGATCTGCCTCCTTCTCGCGCTGACTCCTGCCCTACTCCGGCGCCGCTTCCGCCACGGAGTCCTAGGCGCAGGGACCGTCAGCGGGCTACCAATAAACGACAACATGGTTCCGCTGATTCGGTTGAGCTGTTGCAACTGCCTCCGACTAAGGTTGCTGTCGGTCGTACTCCTCGTGGGCGTTCTGCCGACAGGGTCCCGTCGACGTCTGCGGTTACTAGTGACGGTTTTCCAGTACGTTCTGCTTCGCTGGGTCGTACTGATGTTCCTGATGTTCCTGTGACTGTTGATATGGAGGTTTCTCAAGGGGGTCCGTTGCCCCAACCTTTAGGTAGTCCTGTATCTCCAGACCCTGTACTTTCTGACCGCTCTGCTCGTCCAGTCTCACCTCTGCCTTCTGGTGGTGTGTCGCCCACCAAAGGTGCAGTCGTTCCTGTTAAAGTAGTTCACCGTCCAAAGGTTGCGACCGGTCGGTCCAGCCCTTCTTCTCGTTCCCGACATCCTCTAGTGCGGGCTTCTGGTCTTCCCGGTTCTCGTCTTGTCACGGTACCTTTTGGTGAACGTGAAAAGAAGGGCAAGTCCCTGAAAGGGACGCGGACTCCCCACTAGTTATCTTCCGGTTCTTACAGTGGAATTGTAGAGGTCTTCGAGCCTCGTGGGAGGAACTCCGTTGTTTAATATCCCGGTTCTCTCCTGAATGCATTTGTTTACAGGAGACGATGCTCGGTGACCTCTCTCACTGTAGTCCTCCTGGTTATCGTTCCTTTTTTAGTAAACCTTTTCCAGGTCAGGGCCACCACGGTGGCACGGCGATTTTACTTCGTAACGATGTGCCTTTTGTCAGCCAACAGCTTCGCACGCCTGTGCAGGCTGTTGCTGTCAAAGTATTTCTGGGCAGGTTCTACACCCTGTGTAGCCTGTACCTCCCTCCCGGTGTTCCTGTAGTAAAGCCTGACCTGGTCGCCCTAGCTCATGAACTCTCTTCTCCGTTTCTTATTTTGGGTGATTTTAACGGTCGCCATCCCTTGTGGGATGATAACGCTACTAACCCTCGTGGCATTTTAATCGCATCTTTTATTGATGACGAGGGTCTTGAGGTTTTAAATTCTGGTGATGTGACACACTTTCATAGTCCGACGGGGACTTTTACTTCTATTGACGTCTCCCTCTGTACTTCGAATTGTCTTCTTGATTTTACCTGGCGGGTCCTCCCGGATTTGTACGGAAGTGACCATTTCCCGATTTTAATAGAGTCCCTTGACTCCGAGCCGCAGTCTCGCCCTCCTCGCTGGCGTTTAGATAAGGCGGATTGGCAACGTTTTGAGGACTTAAGTTCTCATGTTGGTCTGATTTCTGACTTTGGTTCTTGTAATGAGGCTGCCGATTACTTTGCTGATTTCTTGCATTCTGCAGCTCTTCAGTCTATTCCTAGGACGTCCGGTCGCTTCCCTAAACGTCCTGTTCCCTGGTGGAACGAGGATTGCACTAGAGCCGTGAGGGAGAAGCGGGCTGCTTATAATAGGGTTTGCCGCTACCGTGGGGACCCTCTATACTTGGAGGATTTTCGTCGAGCTCGTGCACGGGCGAGGCGCACATTTAAAGTTGCTCAGCGTGGTTCCTGGAGATCTTATATCTCCTCCATTACTTCTAGGACCCCGCTTACTGAGGTCTTTAATAAAGTCCGTAAGATCTCGGGAAAGTTTTCCCCTCCCCCTTCTCCTGTCTTATTGCAAGCTGGGGAGTTAGTAGCGGACCCCAAGGCAGTTGCCGATCTCTTTACAGACTCGTTTGTGAGTGTATGTCGGAGAGACCCCAATACGTTGGGAGCTCGGTATCGGCAAAGGTCGGAGGCTGCGGGAGTGACTTTTCCTTCTTCTGGTGGTGAGTCATATAATATAGCTTTCTCCGTCGCTGAGTTGCGGGCGGCTTTATCTCAGTGTCACGACTCGTCGCCGGGTCTTGATGATGTTCCTTATGGTTTTTTATGTCATTTGTCTGATAATGCTTTGACGTTTTTATTGGGCCTTTTTAATTTGATCTGGCGTACCGGTGACTTTCCTGATTCGTGGAGGGTGGCAGTCGTCCTTCCCATCCCGAAGCCTGGTAAAGACCATCTGTACCCAACGAACTATCGTCCTATTTCTTTAACATCCTGCATCTGCAAAGTGCTCGAGAGGATGGTCAACGATAGGCTTGTGTGGTACCTGGAGAGCAACAGCTTATTGTCTCCAGTGCAATATGGCTTTCGGAAGGCGCGGTCTACTATTGATGCTCTTTTATCTCTCGAAGCCTCTGTTTGCGAGGCGTTTGCCAAAGACCACCACCAGGTAACTGTGTTTTTCGATTTGGAGAAGGCTTATGACACGGCTTGGTGCCATGGTATCTTACGGAGTCTGTTTGACTTTGGTCTACGTGGTCGTCTCCCAATTTTTATTCAACAGTTTTTATCTAGACGTCTTTTACGGGTTCGAGTGGGTGGTGTCCTTTCCGACGCAACTCCACTCGAAGATGGTGTGCCACAGGGAAGTATCCTTAGTGTTACGCTGTTTGCGGTGGCCATAAATGGTGTTATTGGTGTCCTACCAGATGGTGTTCACAGCTCCTTATATGTGGACGACTTATGTATTTCCTTTTCTGCGGCAAGGATGTCTCTGATCGAACGGAAACTGCAGTTAGCAATCAATAGAGTATCCACTTGGGCTGATAGGAGAGGTTTCCGCTTTTCTGCATCTAAGACAGTCGCTATGCATTTTTGTCGCAAACGTGGTGTCCATCCGGACCCTGACTTATACCTTGGCAATAGGCGAATATCATGTGTGGAAACAACTCGCTACCTTGGCCTTGTGTTTGACAGTCGCCTGACGTGGGTCCCTCATTTTCGTTACATTAAGGCGTCTTGTCAAAAAGCTTTGTCTCTTCTTCGGGTTTTAAGTCATACCTCTTGGGGTGCAGACAGAGACACCTTACTCCTCCTGCACCGAACACTTATCCTTCCCAAGTTAGAATATGGTTGTGAGATTTATTCCTCTGCAACAGAAGCTCGCCTACGCGTGCTGGACTCTGTACATCATGCTGGAGTCCGCTTGGCTACTGGCGCATTTCGGACCTCCCCAATTCCTAGTCTCCTGGTAGATGCTGGATTCTGGCCACTCGACCTCCGGCGCCAGTCCTCGTGTCTACGGTGTTGGTTCCGGGTTCGCCGCCTTCCCGAGTCGGTCCCTTGTGTATCAATATCGAGGGATTCACGTTCACAGGTGTACATGAATCGACCTAGTTTCCCTAAACCATTCGGTTTTCGAGTCTCATCTGTCATGGCAGACTTATCTATTGCTTTCACTCCTGTCTGCCCTTATCGACTACCTCGGGTCGGTTACTGGCAGTTCCCTGACGTAGCGGTATGTCCGCCTGTTATAGATAATAAGAAAGATTTACCACCACATGTATGCCAAGCTTTGTTTTTAGATCATTATTCTACCCACTCTGATTCTACCCCGGTTTTTACAGATGGTTCTAAATCTGCTGCTGGTGTAGGGTATGGTGTTATTTTCCCCTCCTTCTGTAAGGGAGGTAGTCTTCCTTCAGTAGCTTCTGTTTTTACAGCAGAGTTGTCTGCTATTGTTCTTGCACTACAGATTATTTTTACCCTACCTGTTTCGTCTTTTACAATTTTTTGCGATTCCCGTAGCGCTCTTTCGGCGCTGGACTCGTTTAATACTTCTCTTCACCCCTTGGTTTTATCTGCTCTTGAGTGGTTGTATCTGCTCCGCAACAGGAGGTACCGTGTTGGGTTCTGTTGGGTCCCTGGACATGTTGGTGTTGCGGGGAACGAGCGGGCTGATAGACTTGCTGGGGAAGCGGCAAGTCGAGCTCCTTCCCCTGGTCCTGTTCCTTTTCGGGATGTCTTCCCATCGATCCGTGTCGCAGTTGCTGCCTGTTGGCAACGGAGGTGGGAGACTACAGCTGCTACAGCAAAACTGGGGGAGATAACTAAAACTGTAACCCAGGAATGGGACTACACCCATATCCGCAACCGCCGTTTACAGACACTATTAACTCGGTTAAGAATAGGGCACACGCGACTTACACATGACTTCCTCATGTCCAGGGACCCGCAACCTTACTGTGATGATTGTCTTGTGCCTTTGACTATACGGCACATTTTAGTTGAGTGCCCAAGTTTACTAGATTTCCGACACCGTTACCTCTACCGTTGTCGCGGTGGAGGTAGCGGTGTGTATTGCCTTTCAAAGGTCCTTGGGCCGAGCTGTTTGGCCCCTGGGCATGATGTTTTTCGGTTTTTGGAAGAAGCTGGCCTTCTTCCCAAATTGTGAGTTTTTACTGTTTTAGCTGTTTTATTTTGTCTCTTTTATTAGTTGACAGTTATTAACGTATCTTTTATATAACCTATTGACGCGGCGCCATATGACCCTGGCTGTTGCGGCGCCTAAACCTAAATCACTCACTCACTTACTAGGAGTGAGAGGTGGTGGCCTCAGCTAAATCCATGATGGTGCAGCAGCTGCTGGATACCAACATGAATGCAAGCTCCAAGGCACGCAGCAGCAGCCCATTCTAGATCCCTCCTAATCCCGTGTGCTGCAGCTTTACAAGGAATACACAAAGTGCTAGGGTGCACGAGCGCGCCAAACACAGAAAGCTTTCACGGTGCTGAGGCCGCTCGTCTCGAAGCGCGCCCCAAGGCCCGGTGGGACACGAAAGAGGTTCGCCTATGTAGTGAGAATGATTTTATTTAGACGCCGCAACATCAAAGGTCATATGGCGCCGCAGCAATATGGGTAAAAAGAGCTACAATATTTGGAATAAAAAGAGAATAGACACCTGTAGAGGTAGCGGTGCCGTAGGTCGATCAAACTAGGGCATTCGACCAGCAAGTGCCGCACTGTCAGTGGAACCAAGCAGTCATCACAGTAGGTCTGAGGGTCCCTGGTCAGAAGAAATCGGTGTGTGAGGCGCAATCCACAATCGTGCCAAAACCGTCGCGGATGTATGTATGCCCAGTGGCGCTGGACAGAATGAATGAGTGATTTGAAGTAGGCGCTGCAACAGCCAAGGTCATATGGCGCCGCTACCAAACGGTTGAAATCCCATAAAACCGGTAAAATCAACAATAATAAATCAAATCAAATAAAAAAAACATTAAAAGTAAAAAGGTGAAAACGAGTAAAGACAGGTAAATACTCTATAATAGATTGAGGAGGCCACCCTTCTTCAAAAAGACTAACACGTCATAACCTGGGAAAGGACACGCAGGCCCAAGCACCTTACATAATCTATATACCCTATCCTCACCTTGACATTTAAAAATGAAGAGTTGCCGGAGTTCTACCAAACTCGGGCACACTACCAGCAAGATCCGTACAGTCAGAGGAACTAGACAGTCATCGCAGCACGGTTGATAATCTCCAGACATCGGGTAGCTGTGGGTGAGGCAAGTGTGGCCTATCCGCAGATAAGATAAGGATGCCTGCGAACGACGGTCTTGGACATTACTATAATTCCAAGGATGAGAGACTTCTCTATTAATGTCATCTTTTTTAGAGGTAGCACCACGAACGTTCCACCTCTCCTACCAAATAGCTATGATGGCCTCGTGAATTACTGAGAGTACATACGTACACGGGACAGGGTTACGAAGAGCAGCCCTTATGGCCGCTTCCAAAGCTAGTCTATCAGCTCGTTCATTGCCAGGCACGCCGACATGTCCCAGAACCCAGCTAAACTCAATACGATACCCACTCAAGTAAAGGAGATACAACCACTCAAGTGCAGAGAGGACCAGGGGATTACTAGAAACAGTATAAAATTAGAGCAGAGAGCACTACGAAAATCAGTAAAAATAGCAAAAACAATTAACAGAAAAATAAAAATAAAAAAACAATTTGTAAAACCAGAATTATTGCCGACCATTCAGCAGTAAAAAGAGAAGCCAACACGGGGAGACTACCTCCCCGACAGAACTTGGGGAACACTTCACCAAATCCAACACTGGTATCATATTAAGAACCGTCACGAAACACTGAGATTGAGCTAGAATGGTCACAGGCATGTTCTAAAAATAGGGTACGAGCAAAATTAGTTAGTAAATCCTTCTCAATATCTACAACCGGTTTACAAACGGACACACCGGGGAACTGCCAGTACCGAACTCTAAGCAACCTGTAAAGGAATATAGAAACAGAAGGAACAGATAATGTTGCCACAACAGACTAAATCCGAAACCCAAAATGTTTGGGGAAACTAGAACGAAGAGTACAAGAAGGTGAACGAGAATCCTGTATGCCCAACTTACAAGGTGATAAACTGGGGAAGGCGTTGTATCCGGAACCAACAACGCAACAGGGACAAATGACGACGCAAATTAAGAGGCAAGAAGCCTGCATCTACAAGGAAGCTAGGAATTGGAGAAGATCGAAAGCACCGGTAGCCAGGCGGACTCCGGCATGGTGCACGGAGTCGAGAATACGCAAACGGGCCTCTGTAGCAGGAGTAAATTTCACAGCAATATTCCAACTTAGGAAGGACAAGCATCCTGTGGAGGAGAAGTGTGTCCCTGATGGCACCCCAAGAAGTATGAGCCAGAATCCGAAGAAGCGATAAGGCTTTCTGACAAGCCGTATTCACGGAACGAAGATGAGCCACCAAGGTAAGACGACAGTCAAAGTCAAGACCAAGATAACGAGTCGTCTCAACACATGAGATGCGCCTATTTGGGTCATGATGAACAACGTGAAGTCGACAAAAGTGCATGGCTACAGTCTTTAAGGGAGAAAATCGGAAAACGCCTTCAACAGCCCAACGAGATACCCTATTAATTGCTAGTTGCAGCTTTTGTTCTACCAACGACACACGAGCAGCTGAGAAAGAAATAGAGAGAACGTCAACATAAAGAGAGCTATGGACGCCATCAGGGAGCTCACCAAAGACACCATTAATAGCCACAACAAACAAGGTAACAATGAGAATACTACCGTGTGGTACACCATCCTTAAGAGGAAAATCCTTAGAAAGAACACAACCTACCGGACTCGTACAAGACGATAAGATAAAAACTGATGAATAAAAATAGGGAGGTACCCACGAAGACCAGACTCATATAAGCTAAGTAAAATGCCGTGACGCTAGGCTGTCATATGCTTACTCCAAATAAAAAAAACACAGTGATTTAGTGGTAATAATTGGCAAACGTCCTGCAAATGGAGGATTCTAATTACAGAAGAGCATCGGTGGTAGACCGAGCCCTTCTAAAGCCATACTGCACTGGGGTTACGAAATTAACACTGTCCCAGGTACCACACAAGACGCTCACTGACCATCTTCTCTAATATCTTGAAACAAAAGACGTCAAAGAGATCGGCCGATAATTAGTAGGTTGAAGATGATCCTTCCCAGGCTTTGGAATGGGGAGTACAACTGCCAAACCCATGGAAGAAGGGATTCACCGGTACGCCAAATAAAATTATATAAATCAAGTAAAAACGTAAAAGCAGTTTAAGATATGTTCCTTAAGAAGGCATAGGGGATATCATCATGCCCCGGCGACGGATCGTGACACCGAGGTACAGCAGTCTAACTATGATCCTGAAAACGCAACATTTGTAAGACTCACCACCGGAGGAAGTAAAATCAACTCCAACATTCTCCAAATTTTGCTTCTCAAGCCGCAGGCGCACCAAAATCTTTTTGAGAGATATTTGCAAAATGAGAGGCAAGTAGAACTGTCAACTGTCTCAGGTTCTGCCACCTTCTCACCGGCATTCAATAGGACAGGAGGAGAAGGAGGAGGAGAAACCTTACCGGAAATATTGCGGACTTGTTAAAAATCTCCGCTAGAGGAGTCTTAGCTTTGATGGAGGAGAGATAAGACCTCCAAGAACTGCGTAGAGGTTCCTTGAGGATGCAGTGAACTCGAGCACGGGCTTGTCGAGTAGCCTCCAAACAATGAGGGTCACCAGGATTGCGGCGAATCCTATTAAAGGCAGATCGTTTCATCCTCACAGCGTTCGAACACACTTCATTCAGTCAAGGGACGAGAAGCCTGTAAATCACAAAAAGGCAGCAAAATAAGTTGCTGCCTCGTCACAGGTGGTGGAATCAGTTAATGGCCGAATAGATGAGCTAGGCTCAGTGTAATGCTGCCAATCTGCCTTATACAAATAAAGTGAAAGATCATTAAAAGTAAAAGTACCCATCTGGCTATGGAAATGAATCATCACCTGAATTTAAGAGCTCCAATCCTACGTCATCCATAAAAGAGGCAAGGAAAACCCCACGAGGATTGGTGGCATCATCATCCCACAAAGAATGGCAACCATTAAAATCCCCTAGTATGAGGAAAGGAGGCGAAAGATCATGAACCAGGGCGTCAAGATGAGGCATGGTAATAAGAACCCCGGGAAGGTACAAGCTACATAATTTATAGAACTTGCCTAAAAATACCTTAACAGCAACTGCCTGCAGCGGAGACTGAAATTGCACCTGGTAGAAGGGACATCAGAACGAATAAAGACAGCTGTTCCACCGTGGTGGCCCTGTCCGGGAATAGGGAAACTTAAACTACGATACCCTGGAGGACTAGAAGAAATGCTTACTCCAAGCATCGTCTCCTGTAAACAAATACATACAGGAGAGTAGAGCCGGACCGAGGGCCTTCAGCATTCGGACAGGAAAGCAATTTTTGTCTGAAGGTGGCACATTTGGTGGGTGCCACATCAGGACCAGAGCGATCACACGGAGTGGAAAGAACAATAACTTGAGTCTGACCAACCTAAAGAGTAGAATCTCGAGACATTTGTCGATCGAGGCGACAGGGTATTGCGCCATCAACCAAATGGCATGTTCTCACAATCAACGGCATCTGCAGCTGCGAACGGAACAGCAACACATTGATAACAAGTAGAGTGTATAGGTTTATAAGAACTGACAGATTCGCATGCAGAAGCGGACGAGACTATCAACAGACTGTACACGAGGAGTACGGATGACAGAGACCTCTGTCGGAGGCACACTCAGTAAATCAACCGAGTCTGTAGAGCAGCGTTGACGTTTGTGTGTAGGTTGGGTGGGTGGTCTGCGCTTTGGACTTCATGGCATCCTAGCCCCTAGGGAAAGAGGAGACAAAATACCGACAGAAGGATGCTCATCAGAAACTTCACTAGCACTGGCATCAGCCAAATCCAAATGAGAAAATTAGTTACTGAGAGGAATCTGAGAAGAGCAAACATCAGATGGAGAGTGGCCTACAGAAAGAGAAGACTTTGACACAAACACGAATCGTGGGTTGAGATAAATTACAAGAAACTATTTTGGTAGTATATGAAGGAGCCTCACCACCTTTTCCCTGTCTTAATGAGAGTTCTCGATGGGCAGCACCCAGGCTGATAAAGTGGGAGTTCGCATGTTGCAGAACATCTTGCTCTAAGCGATATCGGGGACACTCCCGGGAACTTAACTTGTGGCCGTCCCGGCAGTGAAAGCAGTATGGGGTAGTCACATTCCGATGTAGCATTAGAATCCTTGGATGAGCAACGGCCACATCGGGGAGGTTAAGTGCAGTGTTTTCGACTGGCCGAACTCATAACAACCGAAGCACTGAAGGGGCCTATCGATAAAAATCTTTAATTGCAGCCGAAGTGGGTCAACGTTTATGTAATCTGGGTGGGAAGAACCAAGAAAGGCCAGAACGAACATATTGTCCTTTCCACTCACCTTCCAAACCTTCTGGACCGTTGGCGGGCACATGGCATAGATGTCTTCACTGAACTCACCCAGGTCATAATTGAGGACTATTCCACGACAGTAATTGAAGGTTCGTTAGGGGCGTATGGAGTCAAATATGCAGTTATCTGAACACTTTAGTTGGAGCAGCATCTTTGCTTCCGTCAAATCTCTGGCCTTAATTAGTAGTAGCCTCTTACCTTATTTTTCAATGTTTTCCCTGGGAATGTGGCCCACTTCTGCATGAAGGCACCGGGTGGCATGGAAAAAAATTTCCCCGGCCGTTGCGATAATAGGCAACGAACCACATGGGGGTAAGGGTTTGTTGAACCTCTCAGCTGTACGTTCCAGATGTTAGGAACGTAGTCAAGATAAGACTCGGTCACATTTCTTGAAGAGAGGGTCTCTGCATGAAGACCCAGGATGTTGAATATTCTCACGGCCTGCAAAGCTAACCTAGCATCTGCAGCTGTGGCAAAGACCACATAACACTTATTAGGTGTTATTAGTCCCGGTCATATGTCAGCCGGATGTAGAAAATGTCCCCATCACGTCCTTCGGCAGCAGGTGAGTCCTAGTCATTACTGTGAACAGAGGAAACTACCTCGGAGGCCTGGTCAACCACCTCACGAGGGGAAGAGTGACGTTGTTTGCTCATATACGAAGATTTAAGAAATATATGATCCCAGGGGCCAAGAGCTACTGCCTACCGGATCGACGAGAATACAGAGCGCTGGCCTCCGCGGACGGGGTACCTCGTCCTCCCCACGAGACTGCTCGTTTTAAAAAGCAGACAACATGGATACGAATGTTTGCCCACGGCAGTGCTAAGACCCCTTTCCCCAAGGTCTTCCGGCCCAGACACCCAACCATATAATGCAGGACTGCCCCCAAGGGCGGTCCCTCGGGCGGGCGGCACCGTTGACCCGTACTGGCAGCCTACGTCTTGGGAACCATTTAGTCTGGCCATTCCCTGGCAAACCTTACTGGCATGAGAAACCCTCTCTCCCCAAAAAGGGGCAGAGCAGGGGTCGAAACCCTCTCCAGCATAGCTCACCAGGTACTTCGGGCACGCAAGCCTCCCAACCATGACAAGGCGGCTCCCACTAGGGGGGCCAACTTCCCCGAGAGCGGCGCCCCCAGCAGCAGCATCGGTACCCACTCGAGACACCCTCTGGACACTGCTGGACTCCCTGGAACACGGAAGGAGCGTTGGTGCTGCAGAAGGCCCAGATGCAACACAGCCCTCACCTTGTAGCACTTTGCATCCCATGAAGGTGGTGTGAAAGCACTACGAGAACAGTAGTCTCAGACCTCCTCCTCGAAGTCCCGAGAGCCCGCGCAGCAGGAAGCCAGAGGGCTTACACGTGTGCCACAGCGTTACTGTGGAATATCTTCTCAACTGTAGTGGAAGTGAGGCATATTTCCACTCAACGTGTAAAGGTTGCCACTTTCCAGGGACCGGCACTAGAGTGGGCTATTTTGTTTTATTTTTGTTGCCCTTGGCCGCCTCCCTTCTACATAAAAAAAAAGAAAAAAAAAAAAATGCTTGCATCCACCCTAACAGTATCACTAGTGCCGTTATAGCAAAGCCTAACAGTGACAGTGGTGATTCTCGTTTTCTCACAAGTGTGGCGTTTTTGCCAAGTGTTATGCCTCACAATGGCAGTTCTCGGGGTTGACATTGCCGCTATATATGCATAAAATAATATGACCTCGTATGAAAAAATAGTGCTTGTAGTGTCAGTGCTGTGACCATACCATGCCTGAGAGTGACAATGCCAAGTCAACCATAGAAGCCTCAAGATAAAGGTCTTCTTTAGCTAAAAAAAACAATCATCCATAGAAGCCTCAAGACAAGGTCTTCTTTAGCTAAAAACAATCATCCATAGAAGCCTCAAGATAAAGGTCTTCTTTACCTAAAAAACAATTTTCCTCCTATGTACAATACCCTGTGTTAACACGATTACAATGTCAAGTAATACTTACTTTCTAGATATGGGAGATCATTTCTAGATTGCTCAAATTTCTATAGCATATAGCCCGTATGCAAGAATCGTGGATGGTGCACCACGGCGTGGTTTTTCCGACCGTGGCCATTGCGACGGTGGGGTATTCAAGAATCGCTGCACCGTGGAGAAGGCAGGCAGGTTCACCAACATATGCGAGTTAAGGACAAGGAGCGTGGTTAGTACGCCGGAGGCTCACAACATTGCTCTCCAGTTTCCCGCGAAATTTGTCTGCAATGGCATCACCTCCTGCTAAGGTAAGGTTTACTTGGTTTTTTACTCATATTTAGCAATGATGTTAGTCATTGACATAAACTAGAATATATAGGTACGTATTAAACAATGTTTTAGGCAACTAAAATGTTCATCATTCAGAGATTTCTATGAGATAAGTGGGCCGCGTCACTCGGCTACGATGCTGGCGCCGCGAGACCCTTGATTTATTGGCCTTGTTTGAAGCATATATACAATTGCTGCCTTCCACACCAGAGAAATATTATAGATATATTCTGTGTGGATACTAGGATGGTGTTGAACTCATAATGAGTGAATGGTTCAGCAGAGGTGGTCCACTATAAGATGCCCTTGCTTCACCACATACACGGCAGACTCCATTATTATGGGTCTGCATATGTACAGTAGATCCTAGTATCTTTGTCCTGAACGTGCATATAATAGAATAACATATAACCTGACAGAGGAACAATGAAACATTTGCTAAACAAAAGTGTTTTTTTTTTCTTTTAATGTGTAGCAAACTTTATTAAGAAACTAAGTTCACCATATCACACAACATTAAATTGAATGTTGAAATTGTAAAGAATAACTATATATACAAATTTACAGACACTTCCTCTAGTGGAGAAGCAAAGGTCCCAGCTACTGGCCGTCACCCAGGAGAGGGAGGCTATCCTCACCTCCAAGGCCTCCAACCCTTAACTCCCACGAATGAAAGCCAAGGCCTGTGCTGAAATTACTACTAGGTTCAATGCCTGTTTACCAGGCAGGCCCTGAGCCATGGACCACCAAGCATCTCAAAAGCAGCTGGGACCATTTCAAGAGGAAGTATGTTTGATTTTCAAGTTATTTGTTTCATCTATGTATTATATTATACTCATTTGGAAATATTCCCTTTCTTTATAGCTGGCATGATTGTATATCTATGTTTTTTATTATACTCGTTTGGAAATATTCCCTTTCTTTATAGCTGGTTTACAATTGTATATCTAGATTTTTTATTAGTTTTTCCTTTTATAATGATCAATTTTTTATTAATTTCAGCACCACAAACAAGCTAGAATTTTATTTCATGAAACTACTTTTTATTGTTAATTTGATGGTAGTCAATATTATTCAATCTATAAACTAAAAGAGAGATGAGCTCAAGGTCTTGCATACATTACAATGACAAGCAAATTCATCCTCAATATTACATGCCAGAATTATTAGGGTTAAGCAAAGAACTAGATTGTTTGATTATGG